>JAEIFU010000831.1:0-94802 GCA_018904235.1 Lordiphosa stackelbergi | reverse complement strand
GAGAGTGCTTAAAGAAATTTGATGATTATTCTGTTCTCGGGCTTAAAATTATGAAGCAGACACAAAACAAACATAATTATTACAATAACAACAATATTACTAATCTTAATCGAAACAACACGCCTAATACAACAACAACAACAACCACTACCAATACTAACAAAACACCGCAACAACAACAACAACAACAGAGAAGTGCCACCTCCACAACAACAGTTAACCCTCTCAACGAGTCGAAAAGCAAATCAAACAAAAACAAACACATTTACTTTGTGCGTCGCCGCTTCAAACGTAACAATTCCAACGCCAAAATCTACGCTAAAAATTACCAATCAAATCAAAAAAAACCCACCACAGCAAATTGGACCAAATCATCATCGTCCACAGCAGAAGCATCCACAAAAATGGGCGGCGGCAAAGATATACGTCGCGGCCTGGAGCCATTGGAATTTGAGGAATGCATTGTCGATAGTCCCGAGTTTCGTGACAATTTGAATCGCCACGAAAAGGAATTGGATCACACTAGTCACCAGATCAAGCGCATTATCAAAGAGGTGAAGGATCTAATGAGTGCGGCAAAAGGTAAGTTTAGCATTTGTTGGAATTAGTGTAACCGAAACGATCGCTCAAGGTCAACCGCAAAAGCAAACCCAGAGAGCGTTACAACAGCTAACGGCAAAGTCACAGTTCGTTCGTGCTAAGCTCCAGCAACAACAGCAACAACAACAACAACAGCAAATCATTAGTCACGATGTTGTTTTTTGCAGTTCTAAACACAGCAGCCGCAACAACAACAACAACAGCAACAACAGGTGCGCCTTGCCTGTGTTTTTGTACCTGTTTAATTACGAGTAGGTTACGATTTAATGATTTGCTTGAATTGAAGCGCAGAATTTCGCCATGAAAATCAAGCGCATGACCACTGAAAATATGTTTCCAAGAACAACCAACAACCAGTTGCTGGGAGACTCAAAAATATGCATTTACGTTTTAGACTGCAGCCGGGGTGGGGGGAACCCAGTTCTGGTCCTTGAACTGAACATTCAGGTCACTCAAATTTTCTGAAAAATGTCCTTTAAAGGGGGCACAAAATTGTTTATTTTAACTTTGGAAAAAGAAAAATCACCCCAAAAAAATAATAGCACCAGTTTTCAAAAGGATTGAAAATAAAAAAAATATTTAAATTCTTTGGTTAACAATTTTGAACTATTAATTAAAATATATTTATCATTTAATATTTAGGCACAGTGTTCTTTATTACCAATAACAGCTTCTGGCATGAAAATCAACTTAGTTCTGGGAACGTTTTAGGGAATTTTGGACTGGGAACTCTTTAATTTCTTCCCAAGGTGATCCGATAGTAGTTGGCTTGGAACGAACAATTGCCTTCTTGACGTTGATCACAGATTCAGATCAGGCGACTGAGTCATTTTCTTGTTGAAAGACCCATATAATACAAGCTGGCATTTCATTATTCTGCAAAAGAGTAGCATTACTGAGAGCGGTAATAATAGAGCGGTAATAGTAGTAGTTTTATTTATTATATTTTTACAAGTAAATCTTAGACTATAGCTGGCTAACCTGATTACAATTGTTAAGGAAGTTAATTAATAAGAAAAAAGTTTTTAAGTCTTTTTCTTTCTTGTTTTCAACATGGTTGTCTCTAAACCGTCCGTTGAAATTAGCATAATGTAGCTGCTAATTGAAGCCTGTTAAAGGTGGTGGGATCTAGAACACTTCAAGCTATGATGCTGTTGCGGTATTGCAAAGAGTCTTTGATGAAAGCTACAAGGGGCTATCAGTTTCTCCGTTAAGCAAAGCGTTGAGTTCGATTTCAGATAGGGATAGGCAAGTGCAAAATACGTAACTCCTTTAAGATGGGGCAGATTCCAACAAAGTGAGCCACATCTTCCTTGGCACTCATATTGCAGAGGGTACAATCCTGGTGGGTATTACTCCTGTGGAGTTGAAAATTAAGGCTAAGGTTTCACATCTCGTCCTGAAGATAGCGCTTATCCTCTCCACACCTAGACTGTCATCGAAGTAATTCTTCGATCCTAGGTTGAGGTCCAGTGATTTATAAAGAGTCCTCACTGTGCTCCTTTTTGCTTGCGCAATAAACCCGTCCCTTTCTACTTCACAGATTTTGGCAATGATTTGTGCGTGGGATTGCTGCCACAGTAGATGGTTTTCAAAGTCGATACTGACGCAGCACTCGTTTGAGATGTTAGACCATATTTCAAAGAACTGGGATCTTTCGCCTTGAAGTTGTCTAGCTATGATATTCGGCAGTCTTGAACTCTCCATATTCATTATTTTGTTAACGTAGTTAAAGTGGGTATGCAGTGTGTACGTGTACAGAGAGGGCAGACCAGTTTCAATTAATATTGCATAATTTGGAGAAGTTGAAGGGAGCCTAAATACTTTTTTACGAAGAATGTTGGGAGACGCTCGACCTGTTCAGAAGATGTATGGCCCCATACTTGCGAACCATAGCACAGGATTGAACGTACTGCCGCTTGGAAGACTGCGTATTTTGTGCTTGGTTTGACGTTTTTCCTACTAAGCAGTGTTTTCCATGACGCGTTTATCGCCACTTTTGCATCTTTCAGCTTCTCGCGGAGGTGAGCCTTAAATGACATATTGTGTGTCCTAGTACTCCTAGGTATTTGAAGCTCTTTACCTTTTCAAGGGTAACACCGTCTATCGTCCAGTCTTCTAGTCGAGAGTAACGCCCGCCACCCTGTCTAATTATCATGATTTTTGATTTCTCCGTGTTGATTTGAAGGCACCATTCTCTACAATATTCGTGTAGCTTATTAATCATCAACACTTTGAACAGTTGTCCAGCAAAGGTAACCCCTCCTGGTAGGGCATTTGTGATGTCGTCAACATAAAGGGAGAATAAAAGTGGACTTAGAATACAGCCCTGCTTGACTCCACAGTTAGTGTTAAACCAATCAGAAAGTCTGGAACCGTCCCAAACCGATGCTGTGTTATTGTCGTACAGCTGAAATATTGCCTTGAGCATTTTAGTAGATAGCCCGATGTTGCTCAGTTTGTAGAACAGACTTCTTCTATTCACTGTATCGAATGCTGCTTTAAAATCAATAAAAAATATATATAACTTTTTTTGGACTGGAGGTAAGACTGAGCAATTGACGTTAGGACAAAGATGCTATCGACTGTAGAATAGCCCTTTCGAAATCCATTCTGAAATTCACTTAGTAGATCCATCTTGTTAACCCATTCCGTCAAGCGGGAAAGTAGCACTCCGGTTAGAATTTTCATCATGACGTTAAGGCAAGATATTCCCCTGTAGTTGCTGGCGTTAGATGGGTCTCCCTTTTTATAAATTGGGAATATAATGCTACGCTTAAAGGAGTCTGGGAAGGTCCCTTGATTGTACATAATATTGTAGGCGTGTGTTAACAGTTCTATGAAGTTTGGAGTCGCATTTTCTGTCATCCCCTGGCGCTTTGTTAGTTTTCAAGTTGCCAATAGCCTCGTTAACTTCCGATATAGAGATGCATCTATCTAAGTCAGTTGAAACCGTGTTTGGCAAAGCATATTGTATTTGTATTTCCGAGTTTGAATTCCACAGTAGTTGCTTAAAATGCTGAGCTAAGGACGGTGCGTCAACTTGAATTTTTCCTAATGATTGGGTTTCTATTTATAGACTTCAGAATTGACCAATAAGTTTTTGAATTATGTGCGTTGTAGAGCTCTACTTCCAGATTTAGAAAGTATTCATTTTGTTTGTTATAACACAGGGCCTTATATTCCTTATTTGCTTGGAGGTATTTCCTTTTTCGAGTCTGGTGAGTTGTCCTTTCTATATTGATTTAATAGATCGAATGCATTGTTTTTTGCTGCATAGTTTTGCTGTAGCATTACTGTCTCCATGATATTCACGTACACGTGCTGATCCATGATGGTTTTATCCAATGTATTGGACTTTCTCCATAGTAGAAAAGCAAGTCCATACCATTACACTACATCCTCCATGCTTATTGGTTTTTGTGCTGTACTGGGGTTTGTATTCTGTGTTCCTTGGACGTCTCACGTATAATTGAGATCCCTTTTCACCTAACGTAACCACTTTGGACTCATTTGACCATAGAATATTCCTCCATTGTTGGGCAGCCGGCTTGAAGGGATCCTTCTTGCTCTGACAAATCAGTTTTTTTGGCATGAAGAGGGGTCATAGATCGTTTTCGTCCGCGTGTTTCAATGTTTTCTTTATAATTTAAGGCGTTTTTGGAGGTTTTTTTCACCAAAAAAATATAAAGACATAAATTTGAAAACTCTGGTGCAAAACTATAGCCGCACCTTGATTTTTTAGTGTACGCATAGAAAAAGAAGAGCTGGAAAAACTTTGCGATTACCGTTTGAAAGAACGTTAAAAATGCGAGAAAATAAGTGACAAAAATCAACACTCTCAGTGCAAAAATTAACCGTTATGTTTCATTTTCGATTTTCACACGGTGCATAACTATAGCCGCACTTCACTAAATTAAATAAACTATTGAAAAATGTTAACTAATTAATTTATTTTTATTCACTTTAATAATGAGTGTAACCTCCTTTAGCACTAATTAACTCATAGATCCTATTTGTCATACTCTCTACTAGGTTTTTTAAATCACTAAGGAACAGTTTTTTCCATACCTTAATTATTGTCAATTTGAGCTCCTTAGTACTATTGTACTGAGGGTTTTGAGCATTAATCCTTCGGACAAGCAACGCCCAAAGGTTTTCCATCGGATTCAAGTCCGGGGAGCACGCGGGCCACTCCAAAAACCGAACATTAGTGCCTTGTGTTGCGTGCATTAGTGCGTTGTCCTTTTAGAAAATGACCTTTTAACGCCTTCTACCGCGAAGAGAAGGCCATAAATTCATTTGCAAAATGTCCACGTACTCTCAGGAGTTCATATGAGTGCTTGGAAATGCCAGCTCCAAGCATCCACACTCGCAGAACAAAGCCCAAATCATCAATGATCCTCCTCCAAAATTTCTCTTAGAAAAGTACAGGTGTTCCTTCCTCAAATCCCTCCAATAGTGCGAAAACCCATCAGGAAAATCCAAATTATACTTTTTCTCATCCGAGAAAATGATCTGGAAAGATGAGTTAGTATTTGCATTGCTCTATAAAAACTTTTTACTTTTGTCCAGTCAGTTGCCATGTTATCTCTGGCGAATTTCACCCGGGCTTCCTTATGGCGGTCCAGTAACCTTGGTGCCACCTTCAATTTTTGTCGCACTATGTTTTCTGAGTTCTTTAAAGAACGTGCAACGGTCCAGCGAGTCACTTTTATGCCACATTCAGCCGCTAATTCATTAGCGGTCTTTAATAAATTACTTGCAGCACTCACTAATCGGCGCTGGTCACACTGATTTGTCTTCGGCTTACGTTCTCCAGTTTTTTTTCCATATTCATTTTTTTTTTCTAAATATTTCGCACAACTTTGTCGGATCGTCCAATTTTTCAGACAATTTCACGAAATGAGCAATTCTCACTTTTGAGCGCCAAAATTTGGCCTTTCTCGACATCTGACAGCACTGGCCCACTTGGCATATTTACAAATCCATTACTTATAGTTACTCAACCAAGTGTACGCAAATAAAATCGCCGCCAGCGAACACAGAATACGAAAATTAAGCTGTGCGGCTATGGTTATGCACCGCGCGCAAATCGAAAATGAAACATTACGGTTAATTTTTGCACTGAGAGTGTTGATGTTTGTCACTTGTTTTCTCTCATTTTTAACGTTCTTTCAAACGGTAATCGCAAAGTTTTTCTAGCTCTACTCTTTCTATGCGTACACTGAAAAAACAAGGTGCGGCTATAGTTTTGCACCAGAGTTTTATTAAAACATTTGCAAGGATATAAAAACTTCGGCAAAAACGAAGTTTGCTTGGCCTTCTCGTTATTTTATTCGAATAAAATGAATACAAAATGAATAAAATGAATTAAAAATTAGATTTAATATGACTTTGTTTTCATTTTCAATTTGTACGTTTCCCGGTCACGGTTCGACAGAATGGAAATGCCCATATGAATTTTGAGGGAAGGGTTTCAGCATAAAAAAAACACATAATTTTTTAAAGTATGGACAGATAGTTAAAAATATTTTCAATATTATAAAGATACAATATTACATAAAAACACATGTTGAAATATGAAAACCCAGCGGACAGCCAGAAGAATTTTGGCTGAAACGGACTAAAACCATCATTATCATTTAAAAAAAAAACTCGATTACAAAGTGATTTCCACCACGAAAAAAATTCTTGTAACATTTATTTTATTGCTGGTCACCAAAGATTTTGCTATTTAAAATCCGCTGAAGAATATAGAAGTTATTGGTATTTAAGTGAAAAATTGAAGGTTTCAAGTTCATGCAATTTTATTTAACAGTTTGATTGTTTTTGTTCGTCGTAGTAGGCATAGTAAACAATCAACCTATTCTATTTAAGAGGGCTACTATGACCTGCCAAATTTATTTTGTACCTGGTTAAGATTTTTGTGATTGACTTCGGTTGAAAAATTAGTGCAAAAGTCAAAAAATTAATCAAATTATATGCAAAAACTATCCTAATAGAATTGTGCTGCGCTTGCAGGTCATAGTAGTCCTTAAACAGAATAGATTGAATGTTAACTATGCCTCCTGCGACGAACAAAAAAACAATCAAACTAAGTCATTAATTTGCATGAACTTGAATCTTCAATTTTTTACTTGAATACCAATAACTTCTTCAGCGGATTTGTAGAATTATGTGGCGTTATTATTTTAAATAGCTAAATCTTTGGTGACCAGCATCCAAAAACATGATTTTCCGCCGATTTCTCGGGGAAAAAAAAAACCGGTTCGTAACCCACTAAAAATGATTGGTCTAGCTTTGTGCAGCGAAGGTATAGGGTTTACATATGCACTTAACTGTCATATGGATATACCGACCGTCAGCATAAACAGCCGAAGATCGGGCTACACAAGCGTCAAGTCAACCAACGAAGCGGGAGGGAAACACATCGAGACGGATGTGCTTGTTCAGGTATATCGGGATCCGAAGAAAGAGTTCTGTAAGCTATTTATTTAGGCTCCCTTTATAACTTTTTCGCATTGTTGATGTATTGGGCGAAAGGACATCGCGCCGTCAAACTCCCAATCAACGGCACTTGGTTCGTTTAGTAAAGTTGACTCCAATAGATAGCCACCGCACGACACGTCTTGAAGCGCTTCGAAGCCGACATTTTGGTGTGGTACCGGTTGCTGTCCTTCAGCGTTACCTATACATCTCTGCGTTCCATCACTTTTAAAAAATATATTTCATTAAAATGAATATTTCATTATGTAGCTGCTTTACTTACCGCTTTTGCCAAGCTCTTCACTAATTTTCAACAGGCCGCGTTGACTGCGTTGGAGTCTGAGTGCTTCTTGTTCGCGTTCGTTTCTGCCAGAGTCTTTTTTTGCAGCGCTCATTTTCAATTTGTTTTTGTGGTTGTCTTGCCCGCACAAATTAGAATCGGAAACCGCCTATTTTCGTTGATATACAAAAAGGGCGTTGGGGCACTTAAAGCTACGGATTTGATTAACATAACGTATGGCAAACGTAGCATTTATGATAAGTGGAAACCGAATATGAAACAGCCACACGAACAAATTGCGCAGCAGTTTTTTTATATGGAGTTTTTCAGTTCGCGGCCATTTCATTCAAGAAAATTTATGAAATCTTTATTTGAGTCGATAGAATATATAATTTAATGTTTAAAGATGATTTCATGTAAATGTTGACCGCGGCTGCGCCTCAAATGGTTCATACGCTGGGTCCAATTTTGGCATACTCTCTCCAACATATCGGCCGGTATGTTACGAATAAATTCTTCAATATTGGCTTCCAGTGCGTCAACTGTTGCGGGCTTGTCGCTATAGACATGAGCCTTAACATAGCCCCACAAAAAAATAGTCTAAAGGCGTTATATCGCACGATCTAGGCGGCCAATTGACCGGCCCCAAACGTGAAATAAACTGTTCACCGAACTCGCCTCTCAATTGGGCCATTGTTTCGCGTGCTGTGTGGCATGTGGCACCGTCTTGTTGAAACCACATGTCAGCCAAGTCCAGCTCTTCCATTTTGGGCAAAAAAAAGTTTGTAATCATCGCACGGTAGCGCTCTCCATTCACAGTAACGTTCCTGCCTTCGTCATCTTTAAAAAAGTACGGTCCAATGATGCCACCGGCCCATAATCCACACCAAACAGTGCATTTTTCGGGATGCATTGGCAGTTCTTGCAATGCTTCTGGCTGCTCTTCACACCAAATACGGCAATTTTGTTTGTTCACGTATCCATTCAACCAGAAATGAGCTTCGTCGCTGAACACAATTTTCCGATAAAAAAAGTGGATCTTCATCCAACTTTGCCAGCGCCCATTCACCAAAAGTTAGCCGTTGTGGTAGGTCGTGTGGCTTCAATTCTTGCACCAGCTGTATTTTAAAAGGTTTTATACCCAAATCCTTCCGCAAAATTTTCCACGTAGTGGAGTAACAGAGGCCCAATTGCTGCGAACGGCGCCGAATCGATAATTCACGGTCATTAACAACACTGGCGGATACAGCTGCGATATTTTCCTCTGTCCGCACTCTACGTATGCGTGTTGGTGGTTTAATGTCCAATAATGTAAATTTGGTGCGAAATTTAGTCACAAGATTCCGAATAGCCGCCTCAGAAGGTCGCCCAAACTGACCATAAAATGGAAGAAGTGCACGATGCACTTTCTTAACCGAGCATGAATTTTGATAATAAAATTCAATAATCTGCAAGCGTTGTTCGTTTGTAAGTCGATTCATGGTTAAATTATAGACCAAACTGAACATGTTTGACAGTAACATGTGACACAAAAACAGCTGATGTGAAAAAAAATACTAAAATCAAACCTGGACTGAACTAAAAGCTTTTTGTTCAAAAAAATCGATTTGTGGACCAAATGGAATAGATTAAAATAATTTTTTCGAACATATAAAAATTATTTTTATGCCTAATACACACTGTTTACACGGTTTTCTATTTACAATGTCTCTATACGCTTTGTTTTTACACGGTTTGTCGATACGATTTGTTCCATTCTTGTATTTATAGTGTCTACGGTGTGACCATCACTCGTTGTCTTAAAAATACCTTGACACTAAAATATCGATATTTCTGACATTTTCACAGATTTCCCATGACTACAAATTAAACCGTTTTGAAAATCGTAAAATGTTCTGAGCATGCTTATCTATTAAACTCGTTAACCTTTCCAAATCTGATGTCAGATTTGAATATACCCAAAAACTACTTAAACTGTTTTTTGTCATGTCTCATTAGCTTCATATACTTGGGTTAAAAGAAAAAACAACAAAAAAAAAAAAGTAAACAAAATCTGGCATAAATTGCTTAATGAATACAACAACATGTTTACATGTTCGTTGTGCTCTAAAGACTCTCGTCGCAGTTTTTGGTTCCACGAACTGTTGAATTTCTATGACAAAGTTAAAGCTAAAGCTAAGCTCTAATGGCTTATAGTTAAGTTACCAGTGCGCTGATTAGTTCGGTAGGTAGGCCATAAATGGGCTGGCTGACATACAGACAGATCGCCTGGGTGCGTCATCCCTAAACTGACGTTGGTGGGGCAGGCCTGTCAATCAACAACCAACATGCAACGCCGCCACTTCTATGGCTTATCTAGCTCCTCAGACTTAAAGCAAAGCGCTAATCGATCATTGTGCGGCCTTTCTCTAGTCATACTCTCTGGCCAGACAAAGAGCAAGAAAGAGAGAGAGAGAACCTGCTCTGATAAGCCTCAAAACTGGTTTCTGCGGCTGCCGCTGCTGATTCATACAAAATTCAAACGTAAAAATGATGATACATAAGAAATCTCTGCTTCTGCTACTTCTGCAAAGAAGAAAGATTGATCGCATTTCAAACAGAGTCCGTACATACACATATATACAAGAAAACGATTTGTTGGTCAGTGCAAAATATTGTGGAATTTTTGTGGGCTAATTGTGTATGCCAGGCAGTTGTTGAAGTGCTGATCGAATGTTGAAATCAACAATTTTTTTGTGTTACTTCAAGCCGCCTATTTTATCAGCAAGATCAACGATTCTTAGGCTAATCTTATCTAATCTTAAGATGAACATTTAACAGCTTCATCAAGAATGATAATGAATATTGAAGGTCGCCTCTGGGCTTTTAAAACATTTGCATTTGCTTACCATCTTTTGGTTGTCACAATGACCCATTTATTGAGCGTAGACTATTCAATACAGAAAACCTAGTCCCTCCCCTCCGTCTATTGAGAACACCGACTCGTCGTCTGTGTGGAATTCTAATAAAGTATTTTGCTTGTCCACTTGACTTGATAACTTTTGATTTTAGTCTGCTTGCTCAAATGGAAGAGGGTATGTTAAATCGAATGAAACTGAAATTTCAGAGAGTGGTATTTTTTTGCTCTTAAGTTCACAAGACTAGGGATGAAAATAAAATAATCCAAACCGCTCATAAACCGAACCGAGAACCAAACCAGTGTTTTCTTAAAGCAGCCAAACTCGTCCGATAACTTACCGAAGACTTCATAAGTCCTTCTGGCGGAATCTTTGAGGGAAAAGAAATGAAAAGCTGTTCCATTGATCCCACAATATTAAGTACCGAACATAACCCACAGTTGTGTTCTATTTTTTTCACCTGTACAGATTTTATTCCTATACTAGCTGTATACCCGGCGTCGCACGATACCTTTTCATTCATTCCGATATGTAAAAAAATTCTGAGATGTGGACTTGAACCACTTTTGAACTGGTTTAGCCGGCTGGTTCGGCTTACTTCACAGTACCAGCCTACACATCAAGTTTCCAGTTCATAGCTTAAACCATTTCTAAGTTATTGCTCTGAACCAAGACTGCAAACTTCTAAAATTCTGGAAAGCCTTCGTCCTTTTATAAGAAACAGCTCGGTGAATGAAATTTTAACATGTAATATAATGGCTCCATTGGCTTAAAACATTTGTGAGCCACTAAACCGTTTCGGTCCAACTTCTCCTTCGGTATCTGAAAATCAAAAATGCAAAGACAATAAAGGTTTCAGCATGCCTTCATCACAATATTTATTCAATTTGGGGAACAATATCTTTTTTTATTGAATCTGCGCACAAGTTGCACCCCAAGTCAGACGTGTTTTAGAGCAGAAAATGCCCTCTCCACTGACGGCAAAGGAACACTTTTGCCAATTGATAGAACCACGTAAACATGTACTTATTGTCATCCCAATACTTCATTATATTCTCACTTAATTCAATTGGGGGAGTATGCGCTTATTTCGGTTATCGCTAGATTGATTTCAGGATCATCCTCCCCATCTGTCTCCTCCCAGAGCACGACTCAATTGAATTAAAACAAGTGAGAAAGTCGGTCAAACCCAAATACAGGGTTTGTCTGGAAAGTAATAGGACTGATTTTCTTCCGCCGCAACTGTACTTTGGAGCGTGCGCGCACCGACTGGTTCGGTAGAGGGCGTTCCTAGCTAACGAACGAAGTACGCGATTAAATTCTGAGTGAAACTCGGAAAATCTGCGACAGAGACGTTTGATATGATCAAGCAGGCTTACCCAGATGTTGCTTTAGCAAGAAGTGGTGTGTTTCGGTGGGACCAGACCTTTTTGGCGGGCCAGGAAGAAGTCGCCGATGAAGACCGTGCTGGAAGACCTTCGACTTCAACAAAAAACGACAATGTGACTCGTGTGCGCAAAGTTTTGAACTCAGACCGTCGACTAAGTATTTGTTTAATTGCCCAGATGTTAAATTTACCAAAATCTGTTTATCATGACATTGTGACGGAGCAGTTGAACATGTGCAAGGTGTACGCGAAGATGGTCCCAAAAGTGAACATGAAAAGTGACTTCTTGTGAACAGCTACCTTACCAAGGCCGGCATCCCAACGCTTCCGCAGCCTCTACAGCCCATAGTCATCCGATCCGGCCGGTTCCGACAAATGTGCAGCGTATTTGTACCAAAAGACTTCGTGCAAAGTTTGGGTAGATAGTTTTAAAACTCACGGAATAGATGGCATAAGACGTACGGACATTGTCATACTGATCAAGAATATACTCACTTCAAGTGGTCGGAGATGCTTCCTTCATCCGAACAATTTTAATGTACCCTCTCCAAGGGTATACAAATTAGCAATTGGAAAATTCTGAAACGAATGTTGATTCCACTTACCATGAATTGCATGGGAAATTTTTAGCGCTTTTGTTATCGCCAAAATAATTACAACCTTACCGGCAGGCGTCCAACCTTGCCCCAAAGTTTCTTCAGAATCGGACATTTTGCTAATTTCGTGGTTAAACAAGTAAGAGCGTTGCCGTCGAGTTGCCCGACTTCAAAATAACCTGTACAATTAAGTCACATATGCAAACACACACTCATACGCGCACTTACACTGACTCACACGCCTTAGCTGCCTGAAATTAGCACAGTACTTCCCTCTCGCTCCCACATGAAAAATTGTTTTGTGTATAACTTTGGTGTTTTTGCTCGTATCAAATTGTGCTTTTCAGAATAGATAGATTTAAGGCCTACACAGAGAAAAAAAAGATCCCCGTAGAATGGATATTCAAATATCCACATTAAGATCCATCTTTTTAAATATCCTTTTCACATTTCTCAGCTCCTTTGGATGAAGAATAAAGATCAATGAAATATTTTATTTCTGATATATCCTTTTTAAACGAAAATAAATCGATTTCGAAAATATCCAATGGATCCTAAAAAAGGATACTTAACTATCCAGAACTATCCATTTTTTCTCAGTGTAAGATAATATATATTATGCAACGAGGTTGTAACTTTAAAATTGTGATTCTGTCAGTTTTTTGAGGTTTAAGGGGGGTGGGGGCGAAACTTTGCAATCTGAAACAAACTTGATCAGCGTACGGTGTCTCTATCTCTTATAGTCTCTGAGATCGACGCGTTCATACAGTCAGACGGACTGACGGACATGGCTAAATCGACTCGACTGTTGATGCTGATCAAGAATATATATACTTTATAGGGTCGGAAATATTTCCTTCTCCATGTTACATGCATTTGCACAACTTCATGATCCCCTTTTCTCCGGAGTCTACGGATATAAAATTAATCGAAAAGAACCGATCACAACTCACAACCGGAACCGGTTATCGAGAAACTATATTTTTGGAAACGAAAAGCAAGACCGAAAGAACCTAAACATTGTACCGGTACAGTTTCGGTTCTGCTGCCTGCGCCAATGCAAGAGTGTCGTCTCTATATTTAGAGCTGCTAAAAGCCCCAAGTGACAACAGATATTGGCCCTGTTCACCAGCATACATCATACATCAAACATCATCCATCAAAAAAAGTTAATTGGCTTATGTTTATCGCTTTGATGAAATTTTAAGATAAAAATGGTATGCGTGAAAGCTATCGTTTCGATTTTAACCAAAATCACAAAAATTAGCAATCATAGTCGCACTTCACATTCGTTCACTTCAACAATTGAACTAGATCCATCGATTTTTTCGTCATTGATTTGTGCTGGTGAACACGGCCGTTGTTTCTGACGTCTGTGCAAGTATGTGTCTGTGTGGAAGACTGAAACCAAAACAGCAATGAAAGTATGTATATATTTGGCGCACTTTCACATAAATTCTGTTTTTGCATGTTCGCTTTCTGCGAAGTCTTAGCCTTCTGCCGCTTTTGTATGCAAAACGAAAGAGCTCAGTAGTAAAGTCGCCTACAAATGACCGTGTTCGTGCTGTGAAATTGCAATTAATTAGTTTAACCGTTGCACGTTAATCTGGCCGAAATCAAATGTGTATCGGCAGTATTCGCCTTTGATATTGAAGAAAATGTAAGCTTTAAGACTTTTCTCTTTGGACATGCATGTATATTAATACATACTCATTTCGAATTTTAGTGCTTAGAAAGTTAAATAGCCAGGCTGGCTATGTATAGGTGCATGCTATTGTTTTCATGCAATAATGTACATAAATATGTCTATATACCAGTATGCAAGGGAACATAAATGACTTATTTGTACATATATGTATGCAACGGGTGATTTTTTAAGAGCTATAGGAAAGTTTAAAAAAAAAACACATAAAATTCAGAAAAATGCATGAAATCTTTATTTGAATCGATAGTACGGTCCATATAATTTAATGTTTGAAGATTATTTCATGCAAATGTTGAGCGTGACTGCGCCTCAAATGGTCCATCCGCTTAGTCCAATTTTGGCATACTCTTTCCAACATTTCGGCCGGTACGTACCCATTGAGCCAAAAATGAGCTTCGTCGCTGAACACAATTTTTCGGTAAAAAAGTGGATCTTCGGCCAACTTTCCAAGAGCCCATTCACCAAAAATTCCACGTTGCGGTAGGTCGTTCGACTTCAATTCTTGCACCAGCTGTATTTTGAAAGGCTTCACTCCTAAATCCTTCCGCAAAATTTGCAACGTTGTTGAGTAACAGAGGCCCAATTGCTGCGAACGGCGACGAATCGATAATAACTGGCCGATACAGCTGCGATATTTTCTTCAGTTCGCACTCTACGTAAGCGTGTTGGTGGTTTAATGTCCAACAATGTAAATTTGGTGCGAACAATAGCCCGAATAGCCGCTTCAGTGGGTCGATTAAACTGACCATAAAATGGAAGAAGCGCGCGATGAACTTTCTTAACAGAGCACGCATTTTGATAATAAAATACAATAATTTGCAAGCGTTGTTCGTTTGTAAGACGATTCATGGTTAAATTATAGACCAAACTGAAGATGTTTGACAGTGAAACAAAACACGAAACGTGCGTGAGCTGTTTAAGCCTGTGTTGCCAAAAGGATAATAGCTAAAAAATCACCCTTTATGTACTTTCCTTTTTTTGGGCAATCATGGCACAAATTTAAAAAAAAAACACATTGCCCGATCTCACGTGGACTTGATAATAATGCTTGAAAGTCAAGTGGAGCAGCAAAACACGAATCAAGCACAGAAAAAGAAAACTACTATGTCCAGTTGCATTGATGAATTGTACAAGTCCAGCATTCGGGTGGCAATCAACAAACTCTATTCGAGATGCAGATGTTTCTTTGTCTTCGGTTGACTGAAGGCCTTGAATTTTATTAACCCGCAATCAGTACTTAACGTAGTACCTTTATTTTGTGTAGTTTACTATGTCTCCGCTTAGAAATTAGACGGACGGAAATAAATTGACTGCTATTATTATGCTTCTAAGAAGTAATCATTAAATTACCTTCTTTGTAGCTAATTTATTTTGAGATTGAGTAACGTTAAGTTTGGTGAAGACATTGTTAAATAAAATAATATTTTAATCATAAATGAATAAAAAATTGTGAATTTTTAAAGGCAAACACACGCGAATAAAGTTGATCATTTATGTACACATACATGTGTATAGCTTGATTACCCACTTTATTTGTACTTAAGTTTTAAAATGTCTGTTAATTTTACAGGTTCATACCGGTAGTTACCGGTATACCGAATTAAAAATCTAGGTACAAATACGGAACCGAATACCGAAATAAAATACAACCAAAACAGAACCTTTTTCCGAAACATAAGTTTCGTTACGTACCAGAACCTGAACCGAAATTCTATTCGATTTGATTCTCTGTTTTATAGATTATATTATAATTATATTATTATTATTAATTATGGTTTTTTTTTTGACCAAGCATAGCTTCTTTCCCCTAAATACCCATCGATCGCATTATCCCGTAGGTAACTTGTAGTCCATCATTTTTTTAGAATTTTACAACAATTTGTCATATTTGCATACAGTCGTTTTTCTGTTTGCCGCTCACAATCAAATAAACAACCTCAGCGAAGGTGACAAAACCTGCGCCTCTAATGAAGCTAACAAATACCCCGAAAAAAAAAATAATGCAACGCCAAAGTTTTTCGTGACTTTGAAAACATCATCGGCGTCGTCGTTGCCCCGAAACCCCCAAAAAAGCAACAGACACAACAATTCACTCGGCCAGTGTTGCACTCAATTTGGAGCGAGTTGGTTGGAAAATAATGCCTACAGCCCCTGCAGGGGCTGCACAGTCCATATTGAAATTTCATTTATGGTCAGCGACTGGTTGGTTGGTCGGTCGGTTGATTTGCCTTATACACTTGAGTTATATAATTACCCGTCAAGGTTACACACAGTGCGACGTACTAACTGGGCGGCAAGTGTGTTGTTTGGCGCTTATCGTGCTGCTATTTTATATGGCTTTGCGATGTTTAAGTTGATAAGAGCGCAAAAAAAAAGTTGAAATTAAATATAATAAAAAACCAAAAGGGAGGGGAACAAATCGGGGCTTTTTGGCAAATCGATAAGATTTCCAATTCGACACGACTATTATCAATGATGATAAAGTACAGGGGGAGAATAATGGATGCGATTTGACACAAATAAGGCCCATTGATCGCCCAGGAAGCCAGCAAACCTGCATAGTTAAATATTTACTTTTTGCCTTTTAAGGCTTAAAATTTCAGACAGCTTTGTTCAACCTTATATCAACAAATGGAAAGTCGCACATTTAAATATTAACCATTTATCGCAAAAACAACAGGGGAAACAGTCCACACATTCTAAAGCAATGACACATTTTACGAGGGCTTCTGGCAAAGCCATAAAACTTGGCTACCTTTTGAAGATGCTGCGTCTTTTGGTGTTTTCTTCCTTGGAAACTGGCTGCTAAAAGATCAATCGGAAAGAAACAAAAGACTAGAGTAGGAGAGGAGAGGGAGGAGGTGGTTTATATTTAGTTCACTTCATTCATGATGAAAGCTTGAAAGGAAGTGGAGCAATGTTTAACAATCTGAACAATTTCTGCAAAAAATGAAGTTTTTGGTCTTCATATTGTTGACTTTGTTGCATTTACGTCATTAGCGCCCTTTATTGGCCTGGCCGGAATTTCAAATTTGTTATTTTAATAGCACAATTTTCGTATACATTGTTTTTGTTTTTGTTTCATTCAAGTGCTGAAACATTCATTCATGGGCACGAACTGCACGCATCTGTTGATCGAACCGTAATATTTACCATTTTCTCATTTTCCCCCACACCTATATACACACATCTATATGTATACTCGAATATATAAATTAATACGCCTAATAATGAAAATATTTCATCAAGCAGAAAATTTGAAATTGAATTTCCGAAACAGAAAATTCCAAGCAAATGGCAAACGGCATTAACAACCGATCCGATTGCAACAACAACACCAAACAACTGAAACACACGTAACTTACAAGCTGTAACAATAATTCCCAGAGATCTTGGCTGCATATGAGTGTTGTTTCTCCGTGTATGTGTGCCTTATGCGGAAATGTTGTTTTGTTTTGTTATACAAGAAAATTGTTTTAACTTTTTCTCTGTCCAGTCGTTTGTTACCCTTTTAACTGGGGGAGGAGAGAATATAATCACTTTGTCATGGAGTTTAACAGTAATGTGTAGAAGCTGCGGAGACCGAAAGAGGGGTAGACAATATGGTCACCAGAGGGTGACTACCTTATTGAGTTGAACCTACTTTCTTTCGGATTCTCTGCTTTCCAATAACGTTTCAATGCTTTGTGAATGACTAACTATTAAGGAGCCTTAGTTGTATCGTCAGCAGACTTTGCTGTTGACTTTGAAATTAATCACTTGCTGATTTTTTCTTATCAAAAGGTAGGAAACGTGGGTTTTTCGTGTTATTTAAGCTTTTACTAACACACGGGTTTCTACATATTTACAATGTCTCTATACAGGGTTCTTTCTCTCTGTCTTTTTCCATCTACTGCATTTACAGTGTGACCATCGTCTTAAAATACCTGTAAATATTGACGACTATTTTTAGAAAACTCCAAAGATTACAAATATTTAAAACATGTTTCTGTCGAACTCATAATTAATCGATTTCACAAAACCGGTTCTAAACCGAACATTACAGCGAATAAAAGAACCAAACATTGAACCGAACCCCACCTCGTATCGAAACCGACCTTGAACTGAACTTCGAGCAGAACAGAACCAAATCGAACCGTGAACTAAACCCCACCTTTATCTGAATCGAAGCTTTTTACGACGATAAAACCGATGGTAAATTTAAGTACTGCAAAAAGACATTTTTTGGAGTCGTTCAATCTTTGAATAGCAAAATATAGAACTAATTTTCAACAAATTTTGATCTATGATTTCTGAAACAGGAACTAAACACTGACTTCAAAGTAACTTAACAGTGAAGACTAATACAGCTAATTGACAGTAACTAAACGCAGACCCTATAGTAACAGTGACTAAACCGTGACTAAACAGTGACTTGACAGTGACTTAAGGCCCTTTTCTGGTCTAGAAAATTTTTTTCAAATTAATTTTTTAGCTTAGATATTCAAAAATATTTATTCCAAAGGATTTTGCAAAATTCGAAATACTTTCGGAGTTATAGCCTTTTTTGTCGACCAATGTCTTCACAAATACAAGTAATTTTCACATTACTTCAAACTTTGAACGCGTTTTTCTCGAAACCACGTTTTTCATACAGGTGCCCACGTTTTTTCAAGTTCTACCAAACCGATTTTGATGATGTAGGGCTTTATGGACGCAGAATTAACGTGGCTATCGTCCCTACCTCCATCTTTAAGAAAAAACTGAAAAAAATGGTCAAAAATCGATTTTTCGTTTTTAAAAGGCCGCATTTTTTTAAATTCAATTTTATTTTCACAGTTCTGGTACGGACGATAAAGGCATTCATACCTACCAACTTTTCATCTTCCGTTTTGCTTTCTGATAATTGTAACTCCCGGAAACGTGGGCACCATCGACACATCTATTTTTGGAAAAGCCTACTTTGGATCCCGAGAACTTTTTGAACACCCCCTTCGCATTCACAAATTTTTAATTTTGTATTTTTTACTTTGAATTGTACAACCAAATACAATAAACAGAATTATAAAATCTCTTCCCGATTTCTTTCCACGAATTTTTAAAGAACATGTAAAATTTAGTCCTCTAGACCAGAAGAGGGCCTTAACAGTGAGTACACAGTGACTAATCAGTATTTGACAGTCACTTGACAGTAACTAAACAGTGATTTAACTGCGACATAACAGTGACTTAACATTGACTAAACAGTGAGAAACAGTAGGGGAACAGTGGGGAAGAAAGGGATTTAAATTATATCAATTTTTTGCTATTTCAAGATTGAGATTATTATTTCTGCCTGTTATTCCCTTGCGACGGTTGTTGTTTTTATTTATCTATTTAGAAGCACTTGCAGAAAAAAATAAGTCTTGTTGTTGGTATTATACTCCCTGTTAGTATTCTACTATTGAAAAATTGCCTTAGCTGACTTATGTACCATTGAGAGAGCGTGATTTTGAAAATAAGACCTTAAAGGGCATAGCAGAATAAGCATACAAAAACTGCCCCCACTCCGATCAGCACCAAAATTCAATATGTGATTACCATCAGTGAGAAACTCACTCTCCTAAATTTTTAGTCTCCTAGTCGCCATTGCAGTAGACTTATGAGATCGGAATGATAAATCATAAAACTCGTTTATCTTAACTCAACCGATTTGGATGGTTTAAATATATGTTGTAAGTGTCCACAGCACAATTCAAAAGATAATTTGTGCATATTTATAATACCAATTCTTTTGCCCAAAATATATTATTGAATTTTTCAAATAATTTTTTTAAGGTAATAACCTATTGCGCGACACGTACAGTTTTTATACTCGTTACACGTAGAGTAAAAAGCAGGGACCGTAATCATTATAAGTTTTATTTTAAAAATCTCGAAATAATGATTATAAAAATGATTTTTACGATTTCATATGATACACCACATGTCCTTCAAGGACGAATATTAAGGATCTACTATTTTCTATTAAATTTCATTTATTCCTCTATTTTCTGTTGCAGTATGTATGTAGTATGTATTATTTTGGGTATTATTATTTATTATTTGTTATTGGTAAAAAAGGACGTCAAGCCGCACGAAAATATTTTAAGTCGAAGAAGTTAACTCAATATTAACTTCAGAATTCAAAACCATAGGAACCACATTACTTGATACAGGGTATTTTGCTGTCGGGGCACTCGACCGCAACACTCTTGTTGGAATTTATCCAAACAAACAAACGAAAAAAAGTTTAATGGTTTTTTAAGAGACGGCGTCAATAGTATTAAATCGAGTCCCACAATGTTGCAAACCAACTTTATTTTAAAGCCTCACCTTTAGGCTTTCTTTTTCAGTATTTGCCGTTTCGCTGAAGTGTAAACAACATAGTTTATGTGTGCTCCAAACATGTCAACTTTTGTGCCAACAAAACACTATTTGCGGAAAGTTTACTTTCCGCAAACATACCTTGAAATGCTGAAATGGGAATTCGTATAGCCCAGACATTGCCTCTTCCGACTACTGAGGATCAGGACTTTTCAACTCTGAAAACTCCAAATTTGTATTGATTCGAGGATCGCATCAAAAGACGCAATTTTTCGAGATGACCTCCGAAAGTTGCCTGAAAAAAAAGTAGTAGCTAACGGTGGACAATCACAATTAAGCGTCATATTTAAAAAAAAATTCTTTTACATTTTTTTTTATGGATATTTCCACCAAAAGGTCCAACGGGACCAAAACATTAAAAGTGGTTAAAAACACTATTTTATCGTATTTTCATAGAGAAACAATCAAATTGTACAAATGTTATTTAGTCTTACATTTACTTATAAACCAATTCGAAATATTCGGTTTCACGACCGTGTTAAGGAAATTTTTTCCCATTTTGACATTAATTTTGCTTACTTTTTTGACAAACTTAATTAACTTTTGCTATCTAAATTTTTTTTAAAGCTACAAAGGGTTATAAAAGAATGCATAAGAAACAATGAGAAACTATTTGATTGCAATGTTGTAAGTTTTTTGTTAGCATTTTAGCAGAAATCACTTAAATATAATAATGGAAAAGAATGTCCCGTGCAAATATGCTTACAACTAAATTTTGGAAAATCTATCAATTATTTTTGGGTGAAATCAAAACCATTTTTAAGAGACATCAATGCACAACATTTTAAAATCAACCGCATTAAAATATTGTCTCAGGATTCGCTGAAATCGGCGTTTGAATGGTTGCCCGCGATAACAACTTCTGTTTTTGTCCCGCTTAGATGCCTCATTGCAATCATTTCGGAAACGTAATACTGCCCAAAACCAACCTTTCACCAATTTTAGGGCTAATTGAGAGTAATAAGTTAAGTCTATTTTCAAAATAAAAATCTGTTTTATTTTTATACCCTTGGAGAGGGTATATTGAAATTGTCCGGATGTTTGTAACGCACAGAAGGAACCATCTCCGACCACATAAAGTATCTTGATCAGCATGAGGAGCTGAGTTGATATAGCCATGTCCGTCTGTCCGTCCGTCCGTCTGTTTCTATGCTATCTCCTCCGTCAGTTTTAAAGCTATCGTAACCAAACTTTGCACAAAGTCTTTTGGTACAAATACGCTGCACATTTGTCGGAACTGGCCTGATCGGATGACTATAGCATATAGCTGCCATAGGAACGATCGGTTGAAAAAGTAGTTCTAGTGAGAAAAACTTTTTTTGTTTTCAATGCTATCGCTACCAAACCTCGTATTTATAAGTTTTTTATGCTTTCACATAATTTCAGCAAGTTTTATGCAAATCGGGCAACTATATAGTATAGCTGCCATACAAAAGATAGATCTGAAAAAAAGTTTTGGTATGAAAAACTTTTTTGTTTTCAATGCTATCGCTCCCAAACTCGTTACTGATTAATATGATATGCTAACACATAATTCTGTCAAGTCTGATCCAAATCGGATGACTATAGCATATAGCTGCCATAGGAATGATCGGTCGAAAAAATTGTTTTAGTTAGAACAACTTTTTTTGTTTTCAATGGTAGCGTGTTTGTACGTTTCAATTATAAATATTATCTGTCTCAACACAATTTTAGAGTTTGATCAAAATCGGATGAATATATCGTATAGCTGCCATATAAAAAACTGGCAGAAACATATCATTATATATATATTATATATTCGGTCGAGCCTTGGAAAGCTTGAAAAAAATTAGCTTGATTATAGGGACGCGCTCAAAAGGGTTAAGATTCGATGGAATTATAAACGATCCCAGAAGAAAATGAGTTTTTTGGGACTGCCGTAACCTTTAAAGTAAAAAAACAAGCAAGAAAGTGCGACTCTAATATACTCTGTGCCCGTAAAGTTTGTGTACCCACCCCTAAAGTGTGTGAAGTACTGCCCACTACTATTTGTATAGGTTTGAGGAAAAGTTGGGACCTTATTGTTAAGAGGCTTACCTACGGACGATTTCAGAACAGAAATAGATTTTTTCTGGCATTTTTCGGACTTCTGTAGCTTTGAAAGTTAATAGTTAATATTGCAATCTTCTGAGCAAAGTTAACAGTCTGAAAATTAAATTCAAACTCAAGCAGGCTGTGAAACTAAGGACACACTCACTTAAAACCCCCTTCGAACAGTATTGTTCAATCTAAACACGAACAACGTTTCGAACGTGTCTAAAATCCGAGCGGAAAGTTAATTTTTTGGACTCTGAAATTTAACACACTTATTCTATATTTCCACCCAGCAGCGAATTAACATAATGGAGAACTTGGTAGATCTGCCCGAAGAAGACTCCCCAGGAGGCAGTGATGAGGGGAGTGAGTCTGACGTGGAGGGAGTTTCACCATATGTGTGTATCATATGCCACGGCACTGCACGTGATCCTTGTGTGAGCTTTTGCGGCCATCTGTTTTGCAATCCATGCATAAACACTTGGATTCGCCATCAGGGAAGAAACTCCAAATGTCCCCTCTGCAACTCTTGCATTGGGGTAAACACTTTGATACCAGTCGTGTACGATGGGGGCGCAGTGCATCCCCCCTGCAAGTCGCTGGCCGAACAACACGGAAGGTTTATTATGAAACTGGCCGCCGTGCCCCGGGCCAGCATGTTCATCAAAGGTGTCGTCCGGAGAGTCCCAGAGCCGTTTCCACGCATTCAGCCCTTGCCGCCGCAGTTGCTGCGCGAAGTTCCGCAAGCTAGACCCATACGTTACTTTGTGGACTACCAGGTGTTCCAGCGCTTGTCGATCGTCTTCTTCATGCTGGTTCTGTATCTGATGTTTCTATATTCGCCTGCACACGTGCCGAGCCGGAACTGAGAGATACCTAACTAGAGATTACTTTTTCGTTAATACCTAATTGTTTTGGAATCAGCAGTGAATAACATTTTATGGTTAAAGGCTGAGTGCACAGTGTTGGGACTACTTCCTCAAGGTTTCTTTTTAATAGCCAGGTACAGTTGAGCTTGCTGAGCTATGAAGCTAGTTCGTAGGTGCGTGGCTTCTTCAAAAACCAAAATGCAGGGGTGAAATGGCCTTTTTTAAATATCTAAGATTTTAGACATCAAGAATAAGAAGCAAGACTAGTTTAAGACTTTCTTGATTTGTCAATTAATTTTTATCGTATTTTCATAGGGAAACAATCAAATTGTACAAATGTAATTTAGTCTTACATTTACTTATAAACCAATTCGAAATATTCGGTTTCACGACCGTGTTAAGGAAATTTTTTTTACATTAAATTTGCTTACTTTTTTGACAAACTTAATTAACTTTTGCTATCTAAATTTTTTTTAAAGCTACAAAGGGATATAAAAGAATGCATAAGAAACAATGAGAAACTATTTGATTGCAATTAGTTGTAAGTTTTTGCTTAGCATTTTAGCAGAAATCACTTAAATATAATTTAATAGACATCAATGCAGTCAGTTTCGATAGTTTTGCAGCTCTACTACAAATATACCAAGTTTATGTCCCATACATGTCTATAGGTAAAGGATAGATTGGGCAAAGTTCCGCTATCTCTTTTAGCCTACTGAGTGATGCCACAAATTCACTAAAGCTTCTTCTTATTAAAAAGAACCCATTAATATCCATCGGATTATAAACACATTCTGGGATGTCACGCAAATCTCTAGAGATTTTGGCCTTAGTTGGTTTGTAAATTTTGCTCGAGAAATCCGTTGGCGTCAGTCAGAGAGAACTTGGAAACATTCAATTTGCTCGAGACACTGTTCTGAACTCAACTAAGTCTTTCTCAATTATTATTTATGGTTTTTTTTGTAGAGTCAAATCCGAGGATGTTCAAATCATGTGATATAAACTAAGTCTCTTTATATATTTCTTCCGCTTGGCTTTTACGAAATGTCTCTACTGTGTCGGCAACAGACACAACCGACAGCAAAACTAAAATCGCTGACACTTTGCTTAATTGCTCTACTACACCAAGTGGTGAATGACCTCTGGTTAATGACTGGTCATATCGCATATCTCTGGTATAAAATTATTGTACACTCTGCAAAACGTTATTTACACAGCCAGTAAGTGTGCAATTACAACAAATTAACAATAGCACAGAAAACAGAATGGATGGATGGTGGGATATGGTGGGGTGGTGGGACACACCTGCTCTATGCCACATCTCGTGATCAGGTCGCCCTTTGTGAGTCATCGTACACGATGTGGATGATCATGAGATGATCATAAATATTAAAGCCAAAAGGTAAATAAGCTGAAACCCATATAACTCCACACAAACAATGTGTGTGGTGACACCACTCGCACGCGACGAATCCAATGACCAAAGTCAGGGGCAATGACACAAAGCAATCGGGGAAAAAAAACCCTTTTACTTGTCCTTGAGGCATTTGACAAGCCCAAAATTTCAATCGCCGAGTGAACTAAAGTCAGATCAAATTCCCCAAAGCAAAGAAACAGACTTCAATAGCTGAAAGTATTTTTCAGTTCAAAAATCAGATTGTTGCTTGTTGGGTGGTGTGATTTTGATGCAATGTTTTGCTGATGGTTGATAGTCGAGAGGGCTAAGGTGTCATCCGTGTGTTCAGTCTTTGACGTCCCAGTAGAAAAAATTGGTTTAATGGAATCTTTAAATTAATTACAGTTTAGAAAAAAGTGGGTGGTTTGCATTCCTTTTTGAAGCCAGGAAAAGGTAACAACCATACCGATATTTGCAGGTTCTAAGGAATCCATAACCTTCAATTTTATTAATATAGTTCGATATTTCTGAAGTTCAAGAAAAAGTTAGGTCATATATATTGATTTTCAGCAGCTCCAAATTTTTAAAATTTGTGGGAGTTATTCAACGTTTTATATTGCGGGGGCTAGAGGGGATGTTTCAAAAATAAGAAAGAAACCTTATCTTGATTGTCAATCAAAACACAGCTCAAACGGTAAGAGATATAAGGCTGTAAATTGGAAAGGAGTTTCCATATGTGATAAAAGTGTGCACTAAGAAGTGATTTCGAAAAATTTCACCCCCCAGGGGTGAAAAAGCGCCGGAAAATGTTGTCTGGGAAACATTTTTTTCATCCGATTAGCTTGAAATTCGGTTTGTAAAATTAGAATACGAAATAATTAGATAGGCGATTTTCCAGTGTTGGAAAATCCGCCCCTAGGGTGTGAAAATGCTCGGGAAAATGTGCTATTTTTCATCCGATTTACTTGTAAATCGGTTTGTAAGGATGGTATGCCAAATAATTTGTAATGTGATTTTCCAATATTGAAAAACCCTCTCCTAGGGTGTGAAATACCCAGAAAATTCTGCATTCAAAAATCTATTTTTAACCCGATTGACTTGAAAATCGGTTTGTAATGATATAATTCAAATTAATTTGTGATTTCAGTTTCCAATTTTGGAAAATCCGCCCCCAGGGTATGAAAATGCTCGAAAAACTCTAAATGGAAATTACTATTTTTTGTGTCCAAAAAAATTTGTAATGTGATTTTCCGATAATTGAAAATTTACGCCAAACAGTAATATGAAATTCGGTTTGTAAGCTCTATGCGACAAATAAATGGGAAAACAAATTCTCCAATGTAAAAAATTGACCCTCAAGTTAATGCGGGAGAGGGTTCAAGGCCAATTGCTATTATCTAGCCGATGGAAAAAACAATTTTGGTAAACCCTGCCTTAAGAAAGCGGCGAGGACTTACAAGTATCTTGTAATTCAATAATCAATCTGATCAGGCATATCCTACACAGATGTCCCATCCAATGCATTTCAGCTTTCTAGTTAAGGTGCAACAATTTCTATTAGAACCTGGTCAACTATCTAAAATTTTCGTATGACAATTCTGGAGGCACTCAAATGCAGCCTTTCAATAGTTCTGACGTACGAAAATGTTTTCTTTGTTTAATATTTCCATTTCTTGTTCAAGTAAAGAAAACGGATATCAAAGTATGGTGATGATGATGATGTATGCAGCCAAGTTTATGCCATGACATCACATAGTACTCGGTAATATGACCAAACTAGGTCAGCTTCGTGTGATCGTTCCCCTTCTGATTATGGCGCTGTGCACCCACCCAAACCAAATAACCCATCTAGAGGTACTCTGATATGACCATATTTGGTTGACTAGTTTCTACATAATACTCGTACACAATATGTGTAATATTTTTTGCTGATTTTTGACAAAACTTGTGTCAAAATGTTGGCCTGCACAAGTGTGGTGAACTCTTGGTGCTGGGCAATTTCATTCAGAGATACAAAGATACAGATACGAGAAGAAAAAAAACAGAAGAATGCCAGGGCGCGAGCATCGCTTCGTTTTCGTCGTGTATTGGAAAAATATATGAGGCGTAGAAACGGAAAGAATTTCATGTCTGCCCGAAAACATTTGGTCAGCGGCGACGGCGGCGCGCTGTGGCATTTTAGTGGTGGTTCCTGGTGCTTGGCATTGTTGTTGTTGTTGTTGGTGATGCTGCTGCTGCTGCTGCTACACACATTTTGCGCCAAATTTGAGTCAAAACACATGCATGCAATACGTTTAGTTAAATTTATTTTTGATTTTCTCGTTTTTTCTTTTGTTTTGTTCTTTCGCTCTCGTTTGGGGAATTTCAAAACAAAACAAAGCCAAACAAAACCAAATGAAACAAAACAAAATGAAATATCTATTAAATTGTTTCCATTTAATACACTTATCAAAAAAAAGGATACACTGAAAGAGTTTGTGACTTTTTCGATTTTTAACAGTCCGCAAATTTGATGGCTATATGGGATATTTATACCCTGGCAGAGGGTATACTAAAATTGGCCACATAAAGTATATATATTCTTGATCAGCATGACGAGCAGAGTTGATATTGCCATGTCCGTCCGTCTGTCCGTCAGTTTTGAAGTTATCTTGACCAAACTTTGCACAAAGTTTTTTAGTACAAATACGCTTCACAAATGTCGGAACCGCCCGTATCCGATGACTATAGCGTACAGCTGCCATAGAAACAATCGGTCGAAAAATTAGTTTTAGTGATCAAAACTTTTTTGTCTTCACTGTCCACCTCCCCTAAACCTCGTATTTATAAGTTTTCTATGCTTTTTCACAATTTCACCAAGTTTGATGAAAATCGGACAACTATATATGTAGTATAGCTCCCATACAAAAGATAGATCTGAAAGTAGGAGAAACTTTTTTGTTTTCAATGATGTAGCTCCAAAACTTGTTATTGATCAATACCATATGCTACACTGAGCAAAAAAAATAGTTTTGATGATCCTTAGGATATTTTCGGTATCCATTTGGACTGGATAGTTAAGTATCCTTCTTTGGGATCCATTGGATATTTTAGAAATCGATTTATTTTTGCATAAAAAGGATATATCAGAAATTAAATATTTCATTGATCTTTATTCTACATCCAAAGGAACTTTAAAATGTGAAAAGGATATTTAAAAAAATTGATCTTAATGTGGATATTTGTATATCCATTCTACGGTGATCTTTTTTTTCTCTGTGTACCACAGAATTCTGCCAAGTTTGATCCAAATCGGATGACTACGGACATGATTGGAATCGGAAATTCGAAAATAACTCTTTCAATATATTTCTTTAGTGTAGCGATTGTTACGCCTGGCCCGCAGGGTTCGAACACATTTGGACCTTCACACCCATACAAGCCGAGCAAACAGCTTTTCAGCCGCTGAACAGCGGTCGATATAATAGGTCAGCGCTGGTTTGCGTCGCTTTCTTTTCGCACTCTCACTCGTTGGCCTCGCTCTTCTTGACAAACCCAGCTCTAGACTTTACTAACCGAATTTGTTAAACCGCAAATTTCGGATCTTTGGTGTAACTTTCAAAAATCGGGCAAAAACAAATGTCTAGTTATTTCATAAACCAAGCTTACAAAAGCCGGGCTTGAAGAAAAAATTATTTCCCTATAAAATTTGCCAAAATTCGGAAAATACGTGTCCAATTATTTCGCATATTTTGCTTACAAACAGATTTTCCTGCCGCTTGGAAAAAAGGTACATTTTTTAGCGGGCATTTTTAAGGCGAGAATATCACATTCTTACTAATAAATGAGCGATTCATGTGATTCAAGCCATCAATTTTAAGGGAAATCATATTCCTTAAGTTCTCGTTTTGACTGCTTTTTGCAAGAATTCTTGAATGGTGAATGCCATCATCTCTAACATTTCGCGGGTTGATAGTTGGGCTTAAGATTTTTCGAAAACCAACGTCATTTAGAACTGTCATCCACTGTGAACTTCAAATTGCAGACATCTTTAATTTCTGGTTAACAGAAGTCTGTAAGAAAACAATTCCTTTAAAATGTTTGTTTTCGATTGAGGCATCGCGCACTTCAAAAAATTAGGGTAGGTCAAAACGCGCATAAAAATTGTTTAGTCCTCACTTCCATTCACTGTTAAGATCACAGCGCAACTTGTTAAATTACCGGCGCCAAGCTGTCAAGATGACGGCGTGCCAGAAACATTTTTGTCACACATTCAAACATAAAACATAAACATAAAAAATATAAGGCTTTCTTTTCTATTCACATTCAGGGGAAGAGAGTAACCAGAAAAAGGGAATCGAGCAAACAACAATCATAAATGCGAATACTTTTCATACAAACTAATTAATAAGCAAGCACCACTTATTAAGATAGGTTAAGTCACTTTGTAGTAGCAGAGGTGTCACAGATTTGTCGCAATAAAAGCAATAACTGACATGCCGGGTGCTGGGTCAAGCAATTAAGCCTTAATACAATTCAGTAGTAAAAGCCCAGTAACTCGAGTTAATGCAGAAAAAGATCATGGTTGACTGTAAATCAGTATAGACTACGTCAGTTTGACACTTGTATACAAACCCCATGTTTAGTAGAGGTGAGTATTTAAGCAGACTTGAAGTATAATGGTTCATTTCGAAAGGGTAAGATACATCAAAATTGGAAGAAAACGATGAACAGCATCTCTGAAATAATTTAGCAAACAGGTTGGCAGCACTGGCTTCATTATCAGTAGTCAGTTGATCCACTTTTTGACTGTTTTGGCTCAGAATCTTGATGTTTCCAATTTTGGGCAAGAATTTTCCTTAATTAGCGAATTTTTTTGACCATTTCGAAAGTTTGTTTTTTTTCATTTATTAAAAATATTTGATAACGATAACGACTAAAAAAAACTCTTTGTGCGGATTTTTCAAAAATCGGGGAGAGACTAGTTTAATTATATTTCTTACTTGGCTTACAAACCAGCGTTTTTATACCCTGTTCTCATTAAAAATGGGAAAAAGGGGATCATGAAGTTGTGCAAATGTATGTAACAGCCAGAAGAAAGCTCCTCCGACCCCATAAAGTATATATATTCTTGATCAGCATCAACAGCCAAGTCGATTTAGCCATGTCCGTCTGTCTGTCTGTATGAACGCGTCGATCTCAGAGACTGTAACAGATAGAGCCACAATTTTTGGCATGTATGTTGGTGTATACTGTACCCACATCGAGTTGGTTTTAGATTTGGAAAATTCCACCTCCTCCATCTATTAGCAGCGAAAAACTGTCTCTCTCTGTATGAACGCATTGATCTCAGAGACTACAAGAGGTAGAGCTACAAATTTTTGCATGTATGTAGGTGTATACTGTACCCAGATCAAGTTTGCTCCAGATTTGACAAATTCCTACAAATTTTAAGCTTGAACTAGTGACTTAATATATTCAGTAAGCCCAATATCTGTCTATTCAATAATACCACTATAAGATCCGAGCAAAAACACCGAAGATATGCAAGTGCGCCTCCCCATTTATTCAAATAAATTTTAAAATAAAAGGAGTTCAAAGTAGAGGTGGAGAACTATCGATAGTACTATCGTCACTATCGATGGTTGGGCGCTATCGAGCCGCCATCGATGGTAGCCCTGCACTATCGATATTGTTCGATAGTTTTTCATAATGCTTTACGCCCCACAGAAAAGAGCGCATTTGGCAGCTGCAGTTTTCCGAATATTGTAATTAATTTTAAAGTAATTAAGCGTCATCCAGATAAGAGTATGTATATGTTTCCGACATGGATAAGTTCCAAATTTGATTCAAATAATGTAATGTTTCATCAGTGCTATTTGAAAACGAGCTCGTCAATCTATCTCACCAAATACTGCAACCCAATTCGAATATAACTTACATTCGAATGGAAAAAATAACATCAACAGTCGGAGTGATGTAAATCACAGTATCTAGAAAGATCTGTTTCATCACAGGATACTTAAAGTGGCTTATTCAACAACAAAACGGACCCTATTAAATATGTTAATGATGATTTACCCGAGTCTGAAAGCAAAAAATGTGGGACCGTTCAGCAGATAATTCTGACTTGCGATTACTGACTTGGAATTGCTGATGAATTTCAGCTGAATAGCTTGATAGCAGACTTTAAGATATCCTATGGCTTTATCAACAGAAAAACAACTCACACAAATTAGCTTGACCTTGCATCAGTATCTTGAAATTCTTTTTTTTGTTCTATTCCTTTTCAACAAAAATGATTGTCAAATTTGCCGATATCAATCGGCAATCATATAATCATTAAACCCACAATTCGTAAATCGAAATTATCTACTGAATGAGCCCATTAATGTTGTTATTTTTTAGCAAAAATCTTTAGCTAAGAAAAAAAAGAGATAAGAAACATTATTGAAAACCAATTCGAAATTAAACTTATCTTCTTTATTTTGTATTTTAACATTATTTCAAATGAAATGTTAATGTTCTAGTTAACATACTATCGAAAACTATCGATGGTTTTGAAAAACTATCGCTGACTATCGATGGTGCAGACTATCGATAGTTCTCCACCTCTAGTTCAAAGCTATAGGAACCACATTACTTGGTACAGGGTATTTTGCTGTCGGGGCACTCGACCGCAACACTCTTACTTGTTTTTTTTTGTTGATTCTGAAAATAGCGTGTGAACACTTGTTTTTCATGGTTTTCAGCTTTTATTTACACTTTATTAACACACACGGGTTTCTATATACACAAACGGGTTACTATTTACACCATAAATATGGGTTTGTTGTGTCCGTTGTCACTGCTCGCGTCATCCATACACCACCATGTGACCATTGTCCCTGTCTTAAAATACCTTGACATTAAAATACTTATCGATATATTTACAATTGGCGGCTGTTTAAAAAAATTTCAAAGACTACAAATGGAAAAGTTTTTGAGACTCTACCAGTCACAATATTTTGTATTTTTCAGCTGTGGTCAATTTTCTATATTAGATTTGGGACCTGTTGCCCCACTGTGCATGTCGTACAGCTTGTTGAACAATCTGTTAGATATACAATAGTATGTGCAGGGGCAGTAATGACTTCTAAAGATGCCAATGCTTCTACCAAGAGAGCAAATAGCTTTTCAGTTGCAGGTCAGCACTAGATTGCGTCTAAAGACAGTATACATGAGAATCCAGCACTTCATACGTTTTAGCCTTTATTTATAGCTGTTGGTGAATACCAAGACAACAATCTATTGTTGAAATCGGGTTCCAGTGTTTCCACATCATTTGATTTGGTCCGGATCTAAGTGTATCTAAGCTTCGACTAGTTTATAAACCAAATTATCCGCATTTGTATTATTATTGTAAGCATGTTTAAAGAAACAAGGGAAATTTGTTTTTGGTTTTATAGCGGAAATTTTGCTTTTAAACACACAAAAACACACACATGTGGAGAGAGGCGGCCAAAGAAGAGGAAGAAGGTCTTCCTAAACCGCTCACAGCTTAGCGTAACTAGAAATGAAGTGTTAATTGTTAAACACTTGGATAATTTATTTGTTTTATTTTCAGGCGTACGTGAGCGAGTGACGTCAATATAGATTTGAAATGACTTTTCCAATAATTTCCACATATTTCTTAACATTGCACTTTGTTCAGGGTTAGCCCATATGAATCATACATTTGATTTTGTTTTTACTTACTATCTAGTATAAGGAACGATAAGAAGACACAACAGAGAAATGAGATAAGAACGGTGAGCCAATGAAACAGATTCATTTATATATTTAATATTGTTTCCAAATCCACAAATCACATGCAACGGCGGCCACCAGTGAAAACTTTTTATTCTGCGACATGACACGTTTTGAAGTACTGCATCCCCGCAAGGTTGTGACGTGTGCTGGCAACGACTCGAGCGATTATTAGCAGCAAACTCAAGCAATCTTTGGGCATAAAATGTATTAGAAGGAAGTTTTTTCTTTTTCTTTTTTTTTTCTCGAAACTTTTATATTTGCACCAAAGAGAAAAAAATTTGCATCATACTCAGGGTACAGTTGGTTTGAGAGCTTTTTTTTTAAACAGAGTAAAAAGCTGAACTAAAACCGATGCAAATATTGGTTTAGGTCATTAAAATTAATTTTGTTCGGTTACGTTTAGCTGTTTTTTTTTTTTGTCGGCCCGGTTGCGATTCGGTTATAAGATAATCGTTTCGACTACCGTTTTCAAAACGGTTAAAAATAGGGCTGGGGTATATTTGATTTCATTGAATTCTATAACAACTTGAAGATCTTCTGAACGGATCGACAATCCGAGCTACAGAGGCTTCCTGTGTCATCTTGTATAAAGTTTTCTTTTCTTTCTTTGCTTCCATGGTTTCCCTAAATCACAGTACCGATTGAAATAAAAATTTTATATAGTCAAAATGAAGATTTCCAAAGAGTTTACGGGCTCAACTCGTGTGTATGTGTATAATATACATTAGGCACATCACTAAACTATAGAGTAACAAAAAAGTCAAAAGAATCATAAATATGATTACCTTAGGTCACTTACGCGAAAAAACGTTCCGCATAAATCAAGTCAAAGTCTGAAATCTAGGGTTGGAATTACTTGAAAAATAGTCATCCTAGGTGGGTCAAATGCTCTCGCGACTCCACTTACTTTTACGATATGCAACTCAAAAAGCTTTACGAACGTTTTTTAACTTGGTCTCCATACAAATGTTGATTCGTAGTGAATTTTTTAGGCATGTTCCACTTAAGAGCAACTTTTTGAAAGTCTGTACATTTGGTTCTAAAATGTTGTCATAGGCCTAATGTACACACTACTGTGGGCAAAAGAAGAGGAATTTGATTATAAATCAAAAATATATTTATTTATTTTGGTAAATTCTGCTCATCTCCCTTAAAGTGTCTGTGACAGTGGAGTCAACTTTCCCAAAAAAAACTACCAAAACAAATTCTGTAAATTCAAATTTCCCCCGTACTTTGAAAAATTCCGATCGATTGAACTCAGAAACAAGAACAGGCCTGACAATTTTGGTTCGCGTTTTTCACAGTGTCGTTCTATGTATTGGGTCGTTCAGTAAGTAATTTCGTTTGATGACAACAGCTGATCTTATTGAATTTTTTCGCAGCCAACTTCACACTTAATCCCTTTACCGTTATAAATTTGAACAGCTGAATGTTGTCACAGTTTTTGGAATAGTTTTTGTTTGGTGCTCTATCGAAGATGGAAAATTAAAAACAGCATTTTCGGCATATTTACTATCAAAAGGGTAAAAATGCAGTTCATGTGAGGCGAAAATTATGTGCTGTTTACGGAGAAGATGTGCCAATGCCAAAATTGGTTTGCAAAATGACGTTCCGGCAATTTTAATCTTGAGGGTGCACCACGTCCTGGAAGGCCTCTTAAAGCCGATGTGGATAAAATAAAGTCGATGCAAATCGTCGAATAACAACTTGAGAGATTGTTTAAAGATATAAATTTGTTTAACGCGACCGTTCAAAGGCACTTGAAACGTCTAGGATTAATTACGAAGCTTGACATAAGGGTTCCTCATGAACTTACAGAACGAAATTTGAGACCTCAAACAAGTTTGATGACTCGCCAAAATCTGAATGTGATGGGCTACCAGATCCACCATATTCTCCAGACTTAGTACCTTCGGGCTATTACTTGTTCCGGTCTCTGCAAAATATTTTGGATAGGAAAACCTTCACCTCAAATCAGGACGTCAAAAACCACTTGGACCAGTTTTTTATACCCGTTACTCGTAGAGTAAAAAGGGTATACTAAAGTCGTGCAAATGTATGTAACAGGCAGAAGGAATCATTTCCGACCATATAAAGTATATATATTCTTGATCAGCATCAACAGCCGAGTCGATTTAGCCTTGTCCGTCTGTCCGTTCGTCCGTCCGTCCGTCCGTCTGTCTGTATGAACACCTAGATCTCAGAGATGGTAAGAGATAGCGGTTTGACATATATGGGACAAATACTTCTTCTGAACCAAGCCTCCCCGCTACCACCCTAAAAAAAATGTTGCATACTTATTGGATGGTCACACTAACCAACGCGGGAACACTGTAAAACATGTTTTTTCATGAGTAACGGGTATATCGAAGTCGGTTAGAGCCGACTTTAACTTACGCTCTCGTTTTGACTGGTAGGATTAAAAATTTAATGAGCGTGAAATCAATCGTTTGCTCGAAAAATGGCAAAAGGTAGTAGATCAAAATGGAGAATATATAAATTCATACATTAAACAAAAATTGCACTGAAAAACCGACATTACTTAGTGAACGACCCAATATGTATGAAAGTGTCTGTAGAGCGATACAATTTTTTCATGCTTACCGCAATTTCTTTATTCTTAATAACATTATTGTGCGCTCTCGTAGGCTAATGAGGTGAAATTACAAAGTCAGAACTCATTGACTGAAATTCTGCCAAAGTATCTACTGCTGCTGCCGAAACCTAGAATGTATGCATGTGTACATGTGTTTTACTATTGATGGAAACTTTCCTTAACGATGAGAGTGTGAGTTGGTGGATGGTCACAATACTTTTCGATGCGATGGCTGGCAACATCACTACCAATCATTAGATGTGCAACATTTATCAATTTACTTAACTAAACTCATAACTATTTTTTGTGTGCAAATAAAACTGAAAAACTGATCTTTTTCCTAATAACTCATTTTTGGCATATACGATGTTTTTGCCCACAAATTTTTTAAGTGCATCATCAAGTTTGTCACTTACGATAATTTGTAAAATTGGTCAAATTGTACAAAATATATAAAAACAAAATAAAATAATATTTTTTTATGAAATAACAATGAAACATAAAATATTCACAATTTTCATTTCAAGTATGTACTTATAAAACTAAATTAAAGAAAATTTTCATTTTAACAAAGACTTATTTTAACAAAGTAAATAAATAGATTAGTCTTCTTCGTCGCTCTCAACCAAAGAGACTTTTAAATTTGACGAATGTTGCAGATTTGAATATTCATCATGATATTTTGGTGGAATACTATTTTTTAAACAATGGTTTTGTAAGTCAAAATATTTTTTGGTCGAAATACATAAGGCATTATGTTATAATGATTTTATTTTCTCGGGAAAATTTAGATTGGTAATAGTCTTTTCTGAGAACTATCAAAATAACCATATTGTAGTTCAATTGAACCTGAATTTTTCTGAAATTTGGCGATGTGCAGCGAATTTATGTTCAATTTAATTTTACTGGGAAGTAATGAATTTGCAAATGACTTCCAGTTTTGAAAATCGGTATGCCCCATTGCGTCACTAGGTGCCCAATTGGTTCGCACAAAAGATTCAATTGTGCTATGTACGGAATCAACTGACATCATAGTATGGCCCGGAAGTAAATATGTAATTTTGATGGTGTAAGCAAAAGTACTAGTTTTTTAAAAAATATGCCAACATAGCTATATATTACAGATTTATTTTGTTTTTGACCAGCGCAACTGTCGCAGTGTAGACTGCTAAGACTATGATAAGTAAATATTTATAAAGGGCTAAGCATACCTATCCCACCGCTCACCCCACAAAATATCAAAAGCAATTTCTTGTATAGCTTTTGTAAACGGAAAATTGCAGTAGGCATTTTTTCGAGAATAAAAAAGTGTAATACTTTTTCTGAATGGGGTGTTCAAGACTCTCATCTTAGTGCACTTATCTTTTTTTGGTAAGTGAAAGCCAATATTAAAATCTTTTTTAAAAATCTGTCTAAATACACAAATCGAAACAATAGAGCTGCTGAGGTTTTCATCATTCATGAATTGAGTATAGCACTTATAAAGGTTTTGAAGGTTTCTGAATTCCTGCGACAAATAAACTTTAGTGCTTTTGGCTCTGCAATAATGTGATGGCACTGCAGGAAGTTTCTCGAAATATGATTTTAAAAGTTCTATTTTCTGTTGATGTGTTTTATTGTGAGGAACCAGCTTTGGTTTGGGGTCAACTAAAGTCCACATTGAGTTACTAAATCAGACTTGTGACTTATTATCTTATAAATTTGATCCTTAAAGAACAAATGCAAAAATTTACTGTTCAATTTGAATGCAGGAGAACAGGTAAGAAGGATGAAACAAATTTTAAAAATTCCATCTGAGAAAGCTGTTGCTTACAGCACAAGGATGTAAGAGCGTGCTCTCATCACTCGCAGCATTGCCATCAGCATTCCAATTTAGCTATTTTACCACCAGACTGTTGAATATCAGAATTGTGTGGCACATACGATCATTTCGCCCACAAGAAAAAAAACTCATCATTGGCACATACGATTAAATTGATTTGGTTGTATCTCCGTAGCCGAAGCGATTATCGCTATATAATTTTACCAGATGATGAGTTAGTGGATTTAGAACTAATTGGCATCAAAATGTCAATTTCGTAAAAAATGGCACATACGATGTTTTCGCGCACATGGGTCGATTAAAAACAGATTGACGGCAGCGGGCTTGTTTTCTTTTATATACGAGCACTTTTTGCTGGTGGATGTTCTTTTTGTTTGCCTTTTAATATTTTTTTTTTTCTTTGAAGAGTTTTTCCTCTGTTTTGTTGCGCATCATTGAAATATTCTCTTTAGAAGTCAAAACCCACTTTTTGGCAAAGTGGCTCTTTTTTTTTTAGTTGACGTCACATAACCAAAATATCTTTTTTTATTTAATTCATATTTCAATCGAAAAGGCAATTGACGAAAGATATTTCCTTTATCCTTTCTTTTGGCGTTACGAAAAAAAATTTGATTTTAAATTCACAAGCCAAAAAAAATCGCGTTCTGGTGCACAAACTTAAAGAACGTTTTGACTGATAGGTTGCTTTCCAAAAGTTAGGTAACAAGAAGGGAGACACTTTTTTTGTGGCTAATATTCGCGTGGCTCACAATCCCCAGTGGGTCAGAACCCCCCATTCTCCTTTACTTATTGTTTAATAATATATTTATTAAGTTTACCTTGCGGTCGCCATACTTGTTAAACTAGACATGAGACTATTGTAAAGTATTCGATAGATAAGTGTGACCAGAGCTGTATCAGTACAGTACTCCCCTTCCAGTGATTGTGTCACGATTAAGCGGAGTGTATGTTCGGATGGGTCGGTTTCGTCGTGGTTGATTTGTTTCCATATTTGGCGAAATATTCGCTCTGGAAACAAAAGCAGGTTTTCTTTAAATTGATTCTTTTCGGTTTAACTTTACGTTTTGGGCTCCGGTTTAATTCTCAGTTTTTAAAAGACAACAAAAAGAATAGATTAATTCTTGTTTCTTTTCATTAAATCTTTAAGGCTTATACTCAGATAAGATAAATTTTTAGTTTGGTACAATATTTCACATGAATAGAAATAATTTTGTACAGCTTTGAAAACTGAATGTATAAAATTGTTTCTATTCATGTGAAATATCGTACCAAACTAAAAATTTAATCACATATATAATCTCCAACAAAAATAAAACTTATTTATTCTACCTACCTGTTTGCTTATTCATCTACACTTCTCTATCCCTCGTCGGGCATTCCCCTCGCCAAAAGCTGTTCTCAACCAGGTGATAAAGCTAAAGCTTAGCTTGCTTGCACTGAGGCTACAGATAACCCAAGTATCAGTCTATCAAGTGTAAACAACATGGCAGGTTTACAATTAATTTTGCTTTTCACTTTTCATTGTCTACTACCTCAACTGCTGGTGGCTGAGACGTATATAGATAAACTAACCGCCCAGCAGATACATCAAAATCTCCATGGAATTTCACCGTGTACAAATTTCTGGTCTTTTGCCTGCGGTTCATTTGCTCATCCCAATTATGTGGATAACTTTGAGTGGGTGGAGGATAAATATGCCCAAGATATGAAGGAATTTATGCACCGAAATCTGGAAAATGAACAGCCCACACCACATTTGCTACAACAAATGCGTAATTACTATGAAGCCTGCACAAAGGCGGAAAACCTGGAAGCCTGGGCATGGCCTTGGGAGCAAAATGTAACTACTGCCACACTACCTACCAGCGATTGGCCTTTGTGGACGGCCAAGTTACGTAAATACGGTTTGAATGGGGTATTCTTGGATGAGCGAGTGGAGGTAGCCTATAATGATACGCTCAGGCAGGTGGTGCAGCTCAAAATGCCAAACACAGGCAACAGTTTTACTGAAATGCAGCTAATGTGGGCGTACCAGAGCGAGGATGAGGTGCAGGGAGAAGTATTGTTGCAACAATTGCAGCAATTGCAAATGAAACATCAGCAACAAGAGGAGTCAACTGTGATGCATTCTTGGACTCTTGCAGAGTTGAGTCGAGAAATTCCCCAAATCGATTGGAAAATGTATTTCAAAGAGCTGTTAGAGATGTCAAAGGATGGGCAACTGCAACATTTACGTTTTGAGGTCAGTCATGTGGAGTATCTGAAGGAACTGGGCCTTATGATGCGGCGTTTTAGTATGAAAAGTATACTGCTGTATCTACGTGTGCGTTTTATGATCTTCTTCCAGCAAGCTCAACCCAAGCAAAATGATGCCTCCAGCTGCATCCATCATATGCGTGCTCTTTTACCCTTGGGTATGAACTATCTTTACGATCGTTATGTGTACCTAAACAGGGCCATAGATACGCTTCAATTGCAGCAGGTGTTCTCAGGTCTGAGGGCCACCTTTGAGCGGTATTTGGATGCAAATCGTCTGCAGCTTAGCCCTAAAGGAATTAACCTATGTCAGGGCCAAATTGAGAGCCATGAAACTTAAAATAGGCAATCTTCCAGAGGATCAGTCTGCCGCTTACTTGGACGCTCACTATGGAAATGTCAACTTTAGCCGCAACTCTTATCTGGGCAATCTGGGAAAGGCCTTAAAACTGCGCTTTCAGCTGCAACATGCTAATCTCTTAGAGCCTCATTCCCAAGTGAATCTCAGCCGTTACTATGTCAACGATGATGTGCTAAAGGCACGCACCTCACCCTACTTTGAAAATGAACGGAATACTCTGACCGTACCCCTGATCTTTTTGCAGTGGCCCCTCTACGACTATCGTCAACATGACATTTTCCACTACAGTCTACTAGGATTCGTATTGGCGCATGAACTGAACCATGCCTTCGAACAGGAAGGTATACTCTACGACTTTCAAGGCAATGAGTCACCCTTGGGTTTGGAGATACTTGAGAGTAAAGGTTTCCAGTTGGCCTTAAAGTGTGCCGCCCGAACGCCCACAGCTTCACTGAAAGAACGCCTGGCAGATTTAAATGGCCTGCAATTGGCCTATGATACATTCTTTGGAATGAATCATGACTCACACCATTATAGTTATCTGCCTTATGCATTTGAGCCACAATTTCCAGCACCTCAGTTGTTCTATTTGAGTTTTGCACAATTTTTTTGTGGCACTCTACCACCGGTGTCTGGCCACGACAAGGACGACATGCGCGTCAATCTGAGCGTCATGAATTTGCAGCAATTTTCAAACGATTTCAGGTGTCCAGCTCAACAAGGACAGGAGTCGGCCAGCTGTGAGATGTGGCGCCCGGTTCAGTAAATGAAAAGTAATAAAACGTAATACAAAATTTGATAGGGAAATCGACTAAAAAGTATCCTGTATAAAAGATTTGTAAAAATAGAAAAGTCATTCTTGAAAGTCAACAAAAATGTTAAGCTTTTCCCTCATTATTTAGAAAATAACTAATAAATATTGAATAAGTCAAATATTAAAAATCTAATTATAAGAAGAAGATGAAAAAATATTTATATCATAAATAAATTTCAATAAGACAATTTTTCTTCTATTTTAGGCAGGATTCCAAGTAGCACTCTAACTGGGTTCGTCTTATTTATATCCAAATTTTGACAATTCCAGCCACTGTGCCATGAAACAAATGCTGGACTTTTACTGGCGACTTACATACTTTCAAAACAGAAAGTTCTCAACAAATATTAAGCAATTTAAGGGTACTGTATACCTTCAAAAATTTTTTTTTGATTTTTTTATTCGTTTAAATGTTCTATTAGGGTCTTATAACCACCCTGTAAAACTTTCAAACTTTCAAGCAACCCTTTTTTCTTATTTTTAGTTAAAAAAATTAAAAAAATTATAAATTCATCGGAATTTCCAAAATATAAAATTTAAAAATATATAGAACTTTTTCTTATTTTTAGGTAAAAAAGACTTAAAAACGAAGTTTATAAATTCAGCTGTCGCTGTGCAGAAGTTAAAGAATTGAGAAGAAAAAGGCAGTGTAAATGAATAACAAAAAATCTTTGAGTAGTTAACTTTTGTAAAAATTGTACTTGAAAATTTTGGAGATTTTTTATACCATTTCTTGACGCAATTTGAACGAAATTTTTTGAGAACTATTTCACCGATTTTGAAAAAATTTTTTCGGTGAAAGCTAACACTCAAATGCACCAAATTAATGTTTGAAATCTATCACAAATAATTTTCATATCATCGGAAACAGTTGTCGAAACTTTAGATGCGACTATCTCGGAACCACTTTTTCCAACATGGTTGCAAAAATTTAAAAGTTAATGAGCGATTTTCAAATTCTTTTTTTTTTTAATTACTCCCACTACCCACCATTCTGGTGTAAACTAGAATATTTTTGGTCGGTCAAATAATAACGTAGCTAGGACCAATAGAGTGGCAAAATAAAAGTGGATTTTCGAAATTTTGACTTTGAAACCCAATAACTCCGATGTTTATTGACCGATCCAAAATATTCTAGTTCACATCAGCATTGCATCAGTTCTGAACAAAACCCCGTCTTTGTTTTCACATTCAGATAATCCGTTCTCAAAAAATTTTTGCAATCATGGGCCTATGTTTTAAATTTTTGGTTAACTTTGAACAGGAATACAACAACAATCGCAGGAACAACAACAACAACTGAAAAATTTCTAAATTTAATTTAACCGTTTACCTATCGAATGAAAAAAAAACCGCTTAAAGTTTTTGTGTAATTTAATTTTTTGTAAACCTTTAAAAAATGACACATGAAGGTAGTAGGGTACCCTTAAAAAAATAAACACAAATAAACAAAATAATAAAAACGCCAAATAATTCCTCACATTTGGGTGGAATAGGGAATGGGGACATACCACTTTTGATTGGCAGTGAAGGAAGGCAAGACTCCTGGATATGTATTCCATATATTCCACAGGAATCAGAAACATCGCTTCAACGACCCACTTCACCTGACTCGTTTCATTTAAGTTTTTCAGAAAAACACAGAAAAATTTTTGGGACTAGGGATCGAACCCGGTACCTTATGCACAGCCGTTGTACACTTTTCACATCTAGATTGCTACCCAGCAAGCAATATGTGCGTTTTCTGACACTTTTCTGACACTTATTTATGAGCATTCACCATCATAATGTGCCCAAAAAAGAGACCGAAATTAGCGTTTTTTTCTAAGAAAACGGTCGCTCTTAATGTGCAAGTTTTCTGAGTCTAATTTAACTCTTTTCTGACACAGATATCAGTGCTTTCACCCTCCCAATGAAGCATATAAAAACCTCATAAAAGACTCAAAAAAGTTACTTTTCTAGGCACTTGAAGGGGTACTGAATCGCCTCCTGGAAGGCTCTTTTTAGACGCCTTTTGAAGTGCACGTTTGATTAATTTTGGGTGTCTAAAATGTCTGAGAAAGAAAAAAAAAAACGAAATCATTTTTCATTTTTTTATGAATTGTTTATATTTATCTTAAAAATTAACAAAATGGGAAAAAGTAGAAAAGTAGAAACAGTATAAAATATCTTCAAGAAATAAGGCTCGATTTCAATATATATACATATTATACTTAAAAACTAATAGCTTAAATATAACAAAATGGGAAAAAGGACAAATATAAATTTTTTTGAAGTTTGTCTTCATAAATGTCTACTTTGCTTTCTTATAATACTTAATTCTATCATTAACAGCTTGAAACCATTTGCTGCTTATTGAGGCGAATTGCTTTTCGTCGACAGAAAATTTTTGATTAAACGCTCCTAAATGGGTGATAAAAACTTAAAAACTTAGGTAAAATTAAAACTAAAAACTAAAATCTAAACTAAAAAAAATGTCAGAACGGTCATTCAATTAAATTTAAAATTTATATATTATTTCTTCAAATGATTTCGCAAAGACCAGCAGTGTAGCTTCGGGAGATCATTTGAAGTAAATAGCTTTTGTTATATTGAATTTAAAAACGAGAAAGGCAAAGCTAACTTCGTCTGTGCCGAAGTTCTGATACACTTGAAAAAGCTTGTCTCAACGGTTGTCGACTTCGACCAAACTTCGCAGATCAGCTTAAAAACATTCAATATTACCCATGACCGTGTTTGAGAGCGGTAATATTAAGAACAAAACAGTTTTCCTTACTAAAACCCATTTTCCGACCGAATATTTCTATGGCAGCTACAAGAAGTAGTCATCCGATCCGGTCGGTTCCGACATATTAGCAGCGTGCAGTCAAAAGAAGACTCTGTGCAAAGTTTCAGCTCGATAACTCCAAAACTGAGGGACTAGTTCGCGTAGAAACAGACAGACGGACAGACGGACGAGACAGACGGACGGACAAAGCTTAATCGACTCAGCTCGTCATGCTGATCAAGAATATATATACTTTATGTGGTCGGAGATGATTCCTTCTATGCGTTGCAAACTTCTGGGCAAAATTATAATACACTTTTCAAGTGTGTTAAAATAGATGAGTTAATAAATATAACGAAAATTCACCAAATTCATAACTTACTTCAACGTGCATTTGTTATAGCCATGCTGATAACAGACATTTTTGCGTTGGTCCTCTTACAATTCAAAGATACTGGGTCATTTCTATGATTCAGTTCACCAAGCGCCGATGGCAAAGACTCACAACAACGTCGTTTCTTGGCTACCAGTGCTTTTAATATTTTTAAAGACTCATTGCGTTTGTTTTTCTTTTTTTTTTTTAAACTTAGAAAATTTTCCAAACCACTATTTTATTTTAAATATTATTTCGCTAGCACGCCCTTTACTTTTATTTGTGAATTGTCTGTGGTCTTGCTTATCGCATGATTTCGGCATCCAGTTATTTTCAGCAAAACGAACGAATCAACGAAAACAAAATTTTAAATTACTTCAACTCCGTAAATGCTCAAAAATAATTGCTTTTTATGAGTCCGTGCTTAGAGAGCTCTAAATGTGCTCCGGAAACCCCCAAATTTATGTGTTTACTCCAAAAACGCTCTTAAACTTGGCTTGCTAAATCTCTCTGTTTACTCGATTCCAGGAACATTTGGAACATTTGTTCTCAATGGTTTTAAGACCATCTTGTTCTTATTTTAAGTTGAAGGCAACTTATTTTCTGAACAGTTTTTTCCCTCTGTGCAATTTCTAACTTCTATAACTTTTTTTGTACGAAATTATACATATTTATCAACACAAATTTTCAAAAATCTTTCGAATATTGCAGATGGACAGTACGGTTTGTTTGTAGAGTACTGAGCCTCCCAGTCCCATCATCAGAAGTCTCTTTGCTGTCTCCAAGTCATTTGGCATGTTCATATTATATCAAGAATCCTGTGAATAAGCATTTGGCGACTACAACGAAAGCAAATTCATGCAGCAACCAAAGCCGAAAAGTATGCAACGTGTTTTATGACTAACTGCTACTGATGAAACTGTTTAGAATGAAAACTAAAGAGGTACGGATTGTGTTCAGGTTAGGGAAGACCTTTGATCCATGTGACCCAGAAAATCCCGAGCGGAAACGGTAAGTAGAGCCCAATTGCAGCCTATTTGATGACTACTTCTTACCTATTTGTTACTCTTAGCCAACATTTACCCTAATTCGAAAATGCTTATTAGCTCAACTTGTGCGGTACAGGGCATTCCTCGTATTCCTAGTAAATGTAGACAAAAACCCATTTAATGGCCCATTCAATTTGATTGTCAATTGCAGTTGACAGGTAAGTGCAGTGTCAATTGAATGCTAATACTACAAAATGCCGGTCTCAGTGAAAGCTTTTAACTCTTTGTCTCTCTTACTCTTACTCTCTGTATTTCATACTCACTCAAGCAGATTAAAGCTCTTCAGCATAGCCACAAGTTGTTGTCAGTCACAGTGGTACAAAATATGTCAATTTTGATGGTCAGATTTTGAGTCGGAAATGTATAAGTGAACTGTGCACTGAGCGAAATGCCTTGATCAGTTGCATGATGAACAGTAAAACGAAATTCGCTTTAGCTGCAGCCTGGAATTACTAATTTTTTTTGAGGGTTTCTGCGCTCAGTTAGTTTATGTCGCATAAAAGATCTAATAAATTTAATATTATTTTGAAATTTTAAAATAAAAAAAAGTACAAATAAGAATTTTAAATACTAGAACGCTTTGGATTAAATCTCAGAAGTCAAAAGATTAAAGAATTAAGATTTTAAATCGTTTTAAGAATATTCTTTTGTGGAAGCTGAAACTGATCTTTATATTCATTAGGCTAATATATTCAGGGACCGAACTGGTTGGACTTAGTATTTACTGCGAACCGAACCTTGAACCAGACTACATAAGAAAAATAGCTCAACCAGAACCTATTCCGCACCAAAATGGTCTGTTCGGTTTAACGAAGAGTAAAGACAACTTAAAATGTGACCTATTGCCTACCTTATGTACAAAATCCTTGTAAATTATAGAGCCTTTTAGATTCTTGTTATTAAAACGTATAAAAACGGATCGGAAAACGAATCATCTCACGATAAGTTGCTGGCAGTATAAATTTCGGTTAAGTTAGTTGATTAGAAGTTTGATAACCGTTAGTTAAACGCTGGTTCCCAAGCATTTTGGCAAATATATATTAAGCGAATAAGTTTGTGAATATGTAAGCTAGAATATTTGGGTAAATCGTGGGTCGAACCTCAAATTTTCGAACATTGACCCTTAGAAAATTTTGGTTTGAACCTTCGAAACAAATCTGTTCAAAAATCTTACGCGTCACTAGAAAATATGTAGATCGAAATACTGCCCAGTCTTTCACCACTGTGCAATACATCCTGTGTTGTTGTGTTTGAGTGTGGGGGCGTTATTTTGTCAGTATGCGTGTGTGTATGCGTGCTTTCCCTCAGCGCTAGCCTCAGACAAAGCTCTCTTGTTCTCATTCTCGTTGTGACCGCAGCACAACGCGGTCGTAGTCTCCGTCGGTTTTTTAATCGCGTTGAGTTGATTATCTTTGAAATTGAACTCGTCGCGCTAGCTCAGCCTCTTCCTACCTAACATTCCTCACCAAATAAACGGAAAGCCAACCAACCCAACCACCCACCCACCCACCCACCTAGCGCAACCAAAAGCCTAAGGCTTAACTTTGTTTTGGTTCTGTTTTGGTTTTTGTGGAAATATGCTCTAGGTATTTGATTTCATTTGTGATTCCACAAATTCGGGTCGAGTGACTGTGCCATCTCCGTGTTGATTTGTGTGCCAACCAAATAAACGATAATGATAAAGGCGATAAACATTTTAAAAGCCATGTGAGTGGGATGAGTTGTGAGACGCTAATTTAAGCATTTAACAGTTTAACAGTTAGCTGCACCCGCCCGCCTGGGTGGAAAACAGATTTGGATTTGTTATTCCCCCCAATTGAGCAAATAAGTGTGAACCGCTTAGGAGATTTAGCCCATCGAGGCGTTGATTAGCACACAATGGGAAGGCAGATGTACGGTACACACACCACAAACGGGACTTTAATTGAAGAATAAATCGTGTGATTAGGCTGAGTGCACACGAGCCGCTGCAAATGTTTACAAAACGCTCGAGCAGAATGCTTAGGTTAGCCAGGATCCTGTCCATTGTTTTTATACCCATTGCCGCCAGATGACCGCCACCTGCATTTTTGTTGGCTAAATATAAACAATGTAACTTTTTCCCCGTTTGCCATTCGTTCATTCGCCTCGCCAGCCAATTGCAGAGCTGCAAAATAAACATTAAATACAACTAGACGGAGTTGGAAAAACAAAGCAGCACAATTGTTTATGCCTCTTGAATTTGAATTGTTAAGTAAATAAAAAAAATTTAATTATACTTGAGTGCAAAATGAAAATTGTAAAAACAAAAAGGGAAGCATCACTTAGGCAGGCACTTGAGTGGGTCGCAGTAAATGCACTTTTGCTACTCTTCACCCAGTTAGCTAATTGAGCAGATACATATATTCTTCAGCAAGGAGTGGGTAAAATATACATAAAACAATCAGTAAAGATATGCTTATACTGCCTGCTCTCACTTGCTCCTGGCCACTGACATAAAGCAGATAAAACAGACTTTAAAAACTCATGAATTTTAAGCTTACAATATTGTTCTTGTCTGTGTGTGCACAGTGGTATGGAGGGGTCATTAAATGCCAAGAAAATTTATTTAAAATCGTGTATAAGATTCTACATTTCTAACATTTTTCAACATGCAAACGCTCCGTTGTTTTTCTAAAACTGATTCACATTTTATTTATACAAACTTTATAGTTGAGTTCAATATTTACTGAGTCATTGAATGACAAATAGAAAAATAATATATTTTTACTTTCTTTCTTTGGTATAGATCAAACAGCCAAATAGTTTAAAGATTGTTGAAGACGAAACGAATTTATTTTATAGATTAACCTAGCCTCTTTTAGGAGTTTTTGTTCTAAGTAATTTTTTGGCAACTGTTGCCCCGCTTTGAAGTGAGTCACTAGAAAAATCCAAGCGTACCGGCACCAGCATGGAGCACAAGCAGACGGCACAACAAATGCACGCATTTTATGCGACCGAGACTCGCTACAGTAACAAAGTTTGGTCAATGTGTTACTCGCTTATCGCTATCGCTGATAAGGAATGTTTATTCTCTTGTTTTAAACTCAAATCAAAATAACTTATGTAATTTTTAAACGATATACGGTATAAAAGCTTTGAAATAGGCCTACGCTTTCAAGCTATTTATAATGATTTGATAAAGCCTCTCAAATAAAATTGTGGGATAAAGTAACCAAGACTGTTGATTAAAGAAAAATATCTTTTATTTGTCATTTTCCAAAAATATTGTTCTGTTGTCATTAAACCTCTGAAATTCTGGGGAAGGTTCGGTTCCAGGGGCTCAAACACAATGGAAAGTCTAAGGTTTGGTTCTCGGACCGATTTATTTTACTTATCGAACCCACGGTTTTGGTTCGAAGCTTGGTTCATGATATCTAAAATTATTAAGACATATTTTTGGTAAAAACAAGTAAGAAAGTCGGTCAAGCCCGTCTGTAATATACTTTGTACCTGCAGAAACAGCCCTGAGGCAGCGAACTCTCTTTTGGTCAACTCTTGAGTATCGTTCATCTGATCTTTATCATACCGAAGTTTATATACCTTTGATCCCAGCTCGTAAAATTTTTTTACAAGTAAACGAATTAAAAGGATTTAAATTTTAATGCTTGTTGAGGGATTTTACAGTTTTTTAACAGCTTACAAAGAAACATTTTTATTAACTTATACAAAGTGTATTAACTGAGGGGTTCGAATTTCTTCCTCCAATAGACAAGGTCCGAATACAAAGACTTCTGTCAATTTGGCGTTGTTTGTTGTTGTCAGTGTTTGCACTTGTGTTGCCTTTGGAATTCCCAAACAGTCATAGCAAGGTCATAGGCCACTGACGACTTGCAGTAGATAGGAAAAGTCAGCTTATGATAGAACCGAGAGGTTCTTGAGACAGCATGTATAGTCGATCATTCTCTTTTGTGGTGTGTGTGCGTCTTGTTTTAAGAGATATGAACAAGACATAAATATATAGTCAGAAATTAGTCAACTTTTCGCTCTCACTTTCGCTCTCTGAGTGCATGTGGGAATATGCCCGTCTCGCTCTAACCGCTGTGATTTCCTTTACGGACAGTAAGAATCACAATGCGGACTGTAAATATCTCAATTGAGAAGCAGTGTACATTTTATCTCTAATACACATTGCTCCCCACAGAAAAAAATAAAATCATATATCAAGATGGTATTTCAATATAATTTCAATAATAGCAATATTTTCATATCAAGTGAAACTATTTAATATCAATGTGAACCTGTAGTATTAGGGTCGACACTAACAATATTATATTGATATGTGAAATGTTCAAAGTGAAATGCAAAATTCCCCAGTGATATGATTTGAGATCAAAGTAGACATCGAAATTTTAAAGCAGAGAGAGACACATAGAGTTGCTCGACTCAGAGAGAGAGAAGCTATAGTGTATCTCGAAAAAAAACAATAACAAAGTTCACTGCTCCGCCGCAGCAAGCGAGAAAACGAGCGCCGGTCGTTTTTTCTTCGTGATAATTTCGAAGTCATCTTTTCGCTTCTTCTTGTAAATTTCATCATTCGTTCCGTGTTATTGCGTGAGAAAAGTAAGTGAAAAAAAGGGCGGTGCATAAAAAAAATTTGAAACGGTAAAGTGAAGTACATGTGTATGTTTTTTGTATTGGCAATTTGTATTTGCAAATTTACAAATTATATTGTACAAATTATAGTTGTGCTTTTTCACCTTATGCCTGCCTCTACATACATAATTGTGAAGTAATATCAAATTTTTATTAAGCAAATTTCCGTCTGCCTACTCTTCTAAATTATTTGTCATTACATTCTTATTATTTCACAACTACGAATAAGGCTGTACCGTTTCTGTGTTGAATATAGCTTTGTGTAAATATAGCTTTAAAATTTCCAAAATATATCCTCGATATTAGCAAATATCAAATTGTTGATCTGACAAAATATCACTATCATATGTTCGAAATGTAAACGTCATATATTCGTACATATCATCTGGGTATTTTTCAGATGTAGGCCGATTTGATAAAAAATATCAGCTTTGAAATATCGTGATCTTTTTTTTCTGTGCATGATTTATTGACCTGGAGCCTGCTAAAACGTCCGATGATCCAAGCCTCTAAACTTCTATATAGAATTAAAATGTTTAAAGGCCGAGTTCTCATCTTCCACATAAAGCCACATGTCACAAAAACCTACAAATAGCAGGGTAAATTGTGAAAAAGAGAAATCGGCACTAAGTTCGTTTCAATTCTCAATTAGCCAAGAACAAAATTATTCCTGAACCCGGTTCGAACCCGAGCATAGGTTCTGCGACCTTCTAAACCCGCTCCGTGAAACCGAACCCAAAACGAACCCGAACCCGCGAACCCCGAAGTAAACCCCTGCTGATTTTGCAGCCCTGGTCAAACCTTTATCTTTTACCATCCCTGAGATTTCTTTGTTTGTACGGAAAGACGGACAGATATACGGACGACAGACAGAAGGTCATGGCTATATTGACTCGATCGATAATGTATATTAGAGTGTCCCTAAAACATAAGGAAACATTTTTTTCGCGAAATCAAATACGCATACCCTCTATTTTTATTCTGTTTGACCTCATTGACTCATAAAATAAATATTATTGAGATTGGACAATGGTAACCCGTGCCGACTTGATGCCAAACTTTTACATGAAAATTTTTACAGACTTACTACACAGTACTTTAAAAAAAAACCCAGCATAAGACACTTATATTTTGATGAAAGGGTCCCCTGTAAGCATCACCTCATATCCAGTTTTTTAAATGAAGCTTCGGTTCGCGTTTTATGGGTACTTTTGTACTTGCAACACACATGAGGTTTAAGATAAAATTCTCAAAAACTAAGAAAATGTGGACTGGTTCATTGGGAACGAAAAATTAAAAACTCACTTCAATGGTGCAATCGGTTAAGGTACCTTCAGAAGAGGTTAAACCTTCGTTCTTAAATATCTTTTAAAAGCGCACGGTAGATTTTTATTAAAATCGGGTTTAGTATGGGCTTATTGCATGTCCCTAAGAGATGGTATGCCACAGCCAAAAAACCGCGATATGGAGTACCATGTTTAGACTCACGCAAAAATCCCTTCATATAAGACTAAAATATAAACAGATTAGCGTTTTCAGTTTTGTCAATGAAGCCTTGGTTCGCGGTTTATAATCATGTATGCACCAGCAATTACCTTTGAACAACATAGACCATTTGGGTATTACAAGCTTCCGAAAAATTATGAAATTAATGTTATGAGTAAATTTCGTCATTGCCTCCACCAAGAAAAAGTAAAATTTTAATTAGAATTGTCTTTGGTTGATCAAACAGACATGATGGCCTGAGCTACGTTAGTAAGTTGTAAACAATATGGTGAGCTGTTTTTTTCTTGCTGCTAATGAAGCACTTTTAAAATTTATTACTTAATTATGATTAAGCTGGATCGGAATTTAAAGTGAGTGGTGCATCTTCATATTCGGGGGTGTCACAGAAATCTCTAGAGATTTTGACCTCGGTTGGTTTGCAAATCGCTCGAAAAATCCGTCGGTGTCCCAGAACTTCAAAAGATTTCATTTTCTTATTTGAAAATCTAGTTAGAACAGAAACTGTTCCAATTAAAGTTCCATCGCTAAACACAGGGCTGCATCTCTCAAAAATTTTAGTTATGGGTTAATTTGATGTTCAATTGACATTTTTTGATTGTGATAAATGTTTTATGATGCATTTTTTAATTATAGTTCAAATTAAATTCATATTCTTCATAAATAAAATTAAAAATTTAAATATTTGTTGGCGCCAAACATGAGGAATATCTTGCCAGCATTTAATGAGCTGGCTGCCAACCAGATGGCGCCACAATCGCTAAAAGGCGCCACTTATGTGGTTGGTTTAGATTAACATGAAAGACTTTGGTTGTTTTTCCTAATAATTATTGAAACGCAAATTTCAATGTTTAAACTAATTAAATAATTTATTCATTTTATGCAACCTATACAGAAAAATAATTTTGTTTACAGTTCTTAAATTAGTTTTGCTCGTCAAAATTGTTTGGGTGGTGAATTTTGCTAAATCTCCTCACAAAAAACGAGAGATTTGAAACCAACCGAAAGAGATTTCTGTGACACCGAGAATTGGTTTTGGGTTGGAATTTGGTTGGTGACACCTCCGATTTTGTATCACAAAAAGATAAGGCAAATGAACTCCCCAAATTTTAGATCTGCAACTATTTTGGTGTTACTACGAGATAAAAAAAAAAACCTATAGATGGCCCACCCATTTAAATTCTTTAAAATGAAATAAATTTCAATAAGTGTTATGACCGAGATATGGGCTTCTCACTTAGGATTCTTTCCAATTTGAAAACTACCTTATCCCACATACTATACATATTTGTATACATATTCAAGTCCTTCAGGACCACTGTGTGTGAGGAAACAATATGCATGTGCCTGATGCTGGTCCTGTTCTGGAGCCCACGTGTACATAACTGGCAATAAAATGCCCGCAGCTCCAGCTCCAGCTTCAGCTTCAGCTTCGAAAGTTGTATGAAAATTGCGAATGAAAATGAAAAATGTGGTGGTTCTTGCTGCCTTTCGCATTATTCAACTTTACGTTGAACTTTTACAAATGTCAGAGCCTTAAGTTCAAAGCAAATTTTGTAAGGCAATAATATTAGTAGGCATATGAAATAAAGTTGCTTGGCAACTTGGCGTATGCTTAATATTTGACAGGGCACCGAAAACCGTTTTAATTTGTGTTTTATTCAATTGTGTGTTGTGTGACGAAACAAAACAACGATGATTGAGGCAGGGTGGGCTGATAAAAATGATTATGACGCTTGACCGACAGCGTTCAAGTTCAGTTATTTATTTGTTTTTCCGGCCAAACCATAAATATCGATCATAGCGCCTGACTGCGTCTGGCTTTTGATTTGTTACGAACATTCTATACGCTTCGCTGCCTGCAAGCATTCATTCATAAAAGCCCGCCCGCATAATAGCATATCTAATTATACCCTTGCCGAGGGTATTGTGAAACGTTGGAGCATTTTAACTTTATATTGTCAAATTGTATCAAATTCAAACGATAAAATCACAATTTACTTGCCATACAAAACAGACGATCAATTGATAGGACTTATTGTTATCGAATGTCTTATAAATTAGCACTTACGAGGAAACAACTGGGGCATAGTCGAACTTAGCCCTGTTTGGTGGGGTTTACGTGAGTTTTATCACGCCGCATTGACATATGGCTGCAGCTTAAAGACATTTAATTGATATGGCCATGATATAAAAAAAAAAACACTGAAACAAAGAATGAGCAGAGTTTTTAATTTCCCTTCAAGTAATACAATAAGTTTCTCTCCGTGTATCCCTCTGTGTCTTTATCGAATGGCACATTGATAGCTGTGACAGATAGCCACCAGGCATTATGCCAATGTCCGTCTTCGTTAACGTCTCCACCATATTGCACTTGGCTCCATGGCAATAGCAATTATTTTTCATTTGTTTTGACACTTAATAAATCATTTAAAGATCCCGCACATAAATATTACGCATACGCCCCAATGCACTGGCATCCAAAACCCACAATTTGTGCATTTGGTTATTTACATTGGCCAAAAGTACGTTCGGTTCATTTGTTTATTTGCATTTGTGCCGCTAATTGTGCGCATTAGAGGCCAAATTAGTCGTCCGCCTCGTGGGGCAAATGGATGATAACCAAAACCACAAAAAAAAAAAAAAAAAAAAAAAGGAAAAAATGGCTATCTAAATAATGCGCTTGTTTGCCGCCAGCCTCATAAATAAATCGCTGGGGTCTCAAGATCTGACTACTTGGCCAGATGTTTGGGCGTTAGGATTGAAGGTAAATATTTGAAGTAAGCATGCGCCATCATCATAAAGAGCAGCTCATTGTTCTTGATCCAAATTTTTTTTTGCTAGCTAAGTGCAGCGAATGCTAATTCTATTTTTGGCCCTTGATCCCAGTCGCGTGTTAGCCATCCTTTGGCCCACTTCATATACAACACAAATGTCATGTTTATCTACCAACTTGACATTGACAAAGCTTCGCCAGTCAGCAGCAGCAGCAGCATCAGTCGGAACAGTGGCTGCCCTCTGGGCGGGGTCCATGAGCTTTAGCAAACTTTATGGTATTTGTTCATTAATAAATAACTTGACACTCTTGTGTTTTAATCACTCCGCCGCTCATTATACTCGCATTCTTGTTGTTGGCAACCAGGTTGCCAGGTGTATGCCCCAGGTTACCTCAAGTATCTTTTTGTTCTTTTTTTTTTTTTGGTTTTTATCTCAATCAGCAGATGAAATTACCACTTGCAGCTCTCTCCCGTGTGGAGCACTGATGCTTGACTTGGTTGATTGCCTTGGCTTATGCTCTGACAGATTTCAGAGATTTTCTGCTAAAGAAATTTGTATATATAATATGTATATATTTTTTGGTATTTAGTTAGCATTTATTGGCAGGTGGAACATCAATGTTTGAGCAACAAAAATATTCCATGAATTTTAGAATTTCGCCTTTGGCATTTAACCTTTTAGTTAGAACAGAAAAAAGTTCTTTTGAATTTAGAAAAAGTTTACTTAAAAAACAAGTTTTAGAAAATACTTTTCTAAAAACCAGAAAACCTGGGATTTTTCTGAAAGTTCTTTTACAATTTATTTTATTTATTTATTTAAGGTAAGTTTAACAATGTTCAATCACGAATAACAGAGAGTATTTGAAATCCAGCTGATAGCGAACTCTGACCAGTTGGGACTAATTTATGCCAATGTCAGCTATGGTCCAAGTCACATCATAAGTGGTCAGAGTGCGCAATAGCCGCACAGTAAAGTATCATTAAAATAACTATTTTAATAACATTTAAACAAAGCAAAACCCTAAGAACCATATGGGGGTTGCTCACAATGAAAGATCCTCTTTGGAACCCACTGAATGATGTTGCGAAATTCAAGTCATTTTGCTTATGGGATCTGACTACTTTTTAAGTTTAACGAAAAAGTTTTATCCTTTCAAAATTTATTGTTAAGAAAAGCTTGCTTTAAAAGACATGTTCTCATATCCAAAACTTTTTGAAAAGTAAATCAACGCGATTCCGCATCCTTTTTAAATTTTTCTTATAAAAAAATTATTTTTTATAATTTTAAAAAATAAAAAAAAAATACCCTCCTCAAAAAAAAACCCCTCCTACAAAAACTCACACGTAAACAAAATTTTTTCCCAATTGAGTTTAAAATGTTCTTGAAAACGGAACAATATTAACTCAAATAAAGGTCTCACAAATGGAACAATATCAACTCAAAGTGAGTTTTTGCATTCTAAAAAAAATGTTCTCGAAGTGAGAACTATGTACCACAAATGAGAAACCGTTTATGCAGTGTGCACCGTTCCAAGTGCAAAGCTTGTCAATTCTTTTTTTTTTTTTTTGAACCGAACCCATTTCTGATTTTTTTGCTCCGGTTCAGGTTCCTGGGAATAAAATTGTATGCTGCGGTTCGGGTTCGATATAGACCTCCCAAAAATCCCGGAGTTCCGACTCCGGAGCGTTTCGACTCCGAACCGATTTGCATCCCTGTTTCTTAGTCATAAAATTTTACACATACAATGTCGAATGTGACTAGCTTCAGCTTCAGCTTCAAAGCACAAAACATTGGCCTTGTTCACCAGCATACATCAAACATCATCCATCAAAAAAAGTTAATTTGCTTGAGTTGAACGCTTTGATGAAGCTATCGATTTGATTTTAATGAATATCACAAAAATTAGCAATCATAATTGCACTTTACATTTGTTCACCTCAACAATCGAACTACTTTTCTTACCTCTTCCCCAACCACCTGCCCAAACGAGATCGGCACTAGTTCAGCGACGGGCACGCCAGACCCTCAGGGACCGAACACATTTCGCTTCTCACACACAGAAAAAAATCCAAAATATCCGGTCTAAAATTAAACTCAAACAATGTCAGAAGTCGGTCAAGTCGGGATTTTGTCAAATTATTTTTTGCTTTTGGGCTTGGCATTAGATAATCGATACTCCGTGGTTGGCGAAGATTTATTTTTAAAAACTTATGCAGCCATGCACAGTGACTCATTTGGCGAGTCCACCAGGTCTAGGCCTACTAGGCACGCGGGAAAACTTTAAATAATTTATTTGACTTTAAACTATCTCCATTTTGCACCCGACTATAGCGCGTTGTTTCACTCCATGTTTATGCGTAAGTCAATTGTTTAAGGTTGGTCATTGACCATTTACTCTAATCATGTTTTTTGTTTTATAAACTGTTGGAAGACGCGTGCCTTGACAAAGGCTGAACGCGCAAACACGTGTCGTAAAAAAGACAGACGCGGAGTTCTCCTTCAAGCGAACTGCAATGCATGAAGCTTCCGAGAGACTGATTTTCTCAAATTAAGTACGAGAGCATTGACTTAAGTACGAATATTCCAATCCTGAAATTATTGTTTTGAATTTAGATCGGAAGCTTTAAGGGTTATTTGAATGGTGATCGCAAAATCGACTTACAAAATTTTGTTAAATTTTATTCCATTTTTATCGAAAAAAGGGGCACTTTTATCTTAAGCCATACCTCACTTCAAATTAGTCACATAGAGCCAATAAAGATTTGAATCGAAAGGTAATTTAATTGTTAAGACCCTTCTGGTCTAGAAAATTTTTTTCTGAACATTTTTTAAATTTTTAGCTTAGATATTCAAAATATTATCCCAAAAGGGTTTTTTCAAAATTCGAAATACTTCAGACGATACAGCCATTTTTGTCGACCATTGTCTTTACAAATACAAGTAATTTTTACATTAATTAAAATTTTAAACGCGTTTATCTCGAAACCACGTTTTTTAAAATGGTGCCAACGATTTCCTTCAAAGTACTACCAAACCGATTTTGATGATGTAGAGCTTTATGGACGCAGAACGTTCTTATCGTTCCTACCTCAATCTTTGAGATATTTACTATTTTTTTGTACACTGGACTGCAAAAAAAACGGTAAAAAATCAATTTTTCGTTTTTAAAGCGCCGCCATTTTTCAAATTCAATTTTGTTTTCACAATTCTGCTACGGACGATAAAGGCATTCATACTAACCAACTTCCCATCTTGCGTTTTGCTTTCTGATAATTGTAACTCCATAAAAAAAAAAAACGTAAACGTGGGTACCATCGACACATCTTTTTTAAAAGAGAATTTTTTTGAACAGCCCTCGCATTTACAAATTTTTAATTTTATATTTTTTATAATGAATTGTACAACCAAATACAAAAACAACAGAGTTACAAAATCTCTTCCCGATTGTAAAATGTAGCCCTCTAGACCAGAAGAGGGCCTTAATGATAGCGTAGGGCATTGTTTTAATCGGATTTGTAGTTTAATTGCAATGTCCAAGAATATTTTTAAAAAAATCGAAAGCGCTTCGTAGAAAAAATTTTTGCAATTTTCGCCCAAAAAATCGTTTTTTTTTTAATATTTGGTGTTATTGTATTCAATATACTAAACCGATTTAAAAACAATGTCTTACGCGATTGTTGGCAGCTCAATTAACTTTCGATTCATATCTTGGTAGACTCAATCTGACAAATATAAAGTGAGATATGGCTTAAAATGTAAGTGCACCTACCGGAAAAATAAAAAAAAATGCTGTTTAAAAAAAAAACGGAACCATTAAAAAATGTTTAAAATCTATTTTTGAGATCACCATTATGTGTAAGTATTGCAATATTTAAACCAGAATGGTCTCGCCTTGCCCGCTCGGGCCTAAGATATATTGCTTTATATATACACATACACAAGCCAAACGCATGCCGAATCTAAGACCAAGAGAGCAAACAGCTTATCAGTCGCGTTCAAAGAAGCTGGTTCGCAACGCTTTATTTTCGCACACCAATCACTTTTGGCCTCGCTCTTGTTGACAAACCCAGCCATAGATACTTAAGAGAGAAACCACATGTCCAAGCGAAACGATCGTAAATGCTGGCACTGGCAAATTCTTGACACATCAAACAAAAAAATTATTTTTAAGTAAATTAAAAAGTTGAGTGCACAACAAATTTCACAAACAATTTCTAAATTGATCACAGAATTAAAAGTTCCCTCTCTTTTACGCCAGTATTCGTTTTCGATCAAGTCACGTGGAATCGGAATATAAAAATATGAAAATTTTTTTAAAAATCAGGAAAAACGATAACATCAATCGATCATAAGGAATTACAGATATAAGCAAAAAAGGTGTGCTGGCGTGACGCTACTTGTTTTAGAAAACTGCAAAACTCTGCGAATTGGGCGAAGCTTTTTGTATACATTTTTTTTTAATCGTTTTTGAAACAATACAAGTTTATTTTTCAGTGTTTCTTATTCAAAAATATTTTCTCTATTTTTATTTGATAGCAAAAGTATCTGACGTGACGTTACCTGACGCTTTCTCATTATATTTATGTTGTTTTATTTTTAATATAAAGCAAACACTTATAGTTAATTGCAATAACATAGATTCTTATGGTGTCTGATGCAATATTTTTAAACTTAAAAATATAAATATTTTAGAGACCAAAAATCAAAGCAATCTAAAGGCATTTTTATTACAACAAATCGTATCCAAATGAGAAAAATGGCGCTTGCGCGACTTTGCATTCGAAAATCGAGAAATGGATTATGAATAAATTTTAGATTGGCTTGATTGTGTCCCCATGAAAATATGATAAATCTTCATTCGACCATCTAGCTGGGAAAAAGTTTGAGCTGAATTCTTTGATCCGTTGTTCGAAATCCCAATCAGCATTTATTTCATTCACTGACCAACAACATAACTTTAAGCGAGAAACTTTCGTGAGAACACGAATCAAACCAACCGTCGATAAGATGCCATGAAACTGTTATTGAGAAGAAGCCTGTATATTTCGGAGCATTTTACCATATTAAGAAAGGTTTTGCATTAGCATGGGTTTTAGAGCTACATTCTTATTTGGTGACATTTTCTTTGTGTGTTGTGTAACTTCGCTGACCTTTAACATTAATCTTTATTCGAGTTTAATACAAATATAAGGAACAGAACACTTAATTGACCTATGCCCTCGTATTCGTATCCACATTCCCATTTCATTACAACAATTTTGAAAAAACAATTTGCAGTGAATACAATTAAGCGTACGCAAATAGAGATTATGACTAATGTGAAACTAATGGAAGACCAGTTGCACAGCAGCTGCCTTAGTACAATATTATTCCAAATGCTGTTGCCTACGGCGGGTCTGTGTGTATAATGACAGATTTGAGCGCTTTGGCCAATGCAATGAGCATGGGAAGTGTGCAATTAGACAAATCGTTTGGAATGTAATCACAACCTACATTTTGTCGAGCAACCGTGCTCAAAATGTTCTGCTGTTGTCCATAAAGATTGCTATTTAATTATCTCTACTTTTATCTCATCCACGTGATTTATACACATATCGTGGCATATTATTTGTACAGATTTTTATAATTTGCATGCGAGTACATTCAAAGGCAGCCTTGTCTGATTTATATATATATACTTTTTTTTTGGGCAGTGCGTGCCGGTCTCTGACTTACTTATATGTGTATGAGATAACAACAAGATATCAACCTGAACTCTTCTTCAGCTATTTGCCCAGATTTGTTTAATTGCGCATCGCTAGGCGTGTGTACTTGGACCCAACTTTGCCGCCCCCACGTCCACGCCTCGCTGACAGTTGGTGCCGGGGGGACAGTCGTAAAATCGAAAAACACAAAAGAAATAAAGTGCAACATCGTAAACCACAAATGCTGCTTCTCGGATGGCAACAGTGTAACAAACGTTTGCTGATAAGAGGCCATTGTGGCATAAGGAATAATTGAAAGTCCCCCTCGTCTACCGCTCCAACCAATGGCTGACGACGATTTACGCGCACTGGTGGATAGCCTGGATGACGCCTCATCGGAGAATATAGCAAATGTCATTGCAAACTTTTCGCTGGACATGCTACAGAGAGCCAGCGCACTAATTGGATCCCAACCGCACAGTGGGGCGCTGCTTGTCAATCGCACGCTGGAACAACAGTGCAAGCACCAGGCCGAGTTGGAGGCAAGCAACCTGAATCACACTGAGCCCCAGGGCAGGAGGGTGAGTAAGAGTATTTAAACTATTGATTGGAGCTGACGTAGGAGATGAATTAGTTTTTTAAATTGCTTCACTAATTAGAAACGATTTATACGATTTATAGTTTATTTTAGTTTAATTAAACAGGAATAATGGGGAAAATTCTGGTCGTTGAGTCCAAAGTTCGTAAAGCGGAACGGTTCCTAAATGACCTTTCCAAAGTAGGACAATCCCGACTGTAATACACTCTGTAACTGGGGTAGCCCACTACTTCCCTTTTAAAACTGACCAATAGATGAGGCCACTACTGAGAATAACTTGAGCATCGTTCATCCAATCTCTATCGTTTCTTCATGGCTGTATCGACTTGGCTGTTGATGCTGATCAAGAATAGTAGGGTCATAAATGATTCTTCCTGTAACCTACTTTTGCACAAACTTAATATACTCTGTGTACCTTTGGTACAGGGTCCAAAAAGTCCAGTTCATTTTGTCTTGGCCCGAAGCCGTCAAAATTCTTCACACACTCCATCATCAAAATGATTTCAACTTAGCTGGCGTCTTATCAATCTATTTGAAATATTATAAAATACTACATAAATATATTATTTTTTGAAGGCTAGCCTAATCTTTGGCCAAGCCTCTAGATTCAGTTCATATATAACCTATGACGTCGCCGCATATCAATCAACGCCTCTGATATGAGCAATCACCACCAAAATACCCATAAAATTCAATGTATATCGCCTTAACTAAATGATGGACAAATTGTGTCTGATATACACTCTGTTGTCTGTTAAAAGCCTGGCCAAACAATTGACCAGTTGTTTACCCAATATTGATATACGATCACTTATAGCACGCAAATAGCAAAAGAGGAACACAGCCATAGACTTGCACACACAAATTTACTTATTTGTATATAAATTATATTGATAATGCTTTGCTACACATATAGCTCGCCAAATAGGCGGCTATTTTTATGCGTAAAATGGAAGTGAACAATAAAAAAGTAGCACATATTTCTTAGAAAGAATTAGCTACTTGTATTCAAATTGATTTAACATATTGGAAGAGTGCAAATTAATGATTTATTTAAAAACAACTTTTTGAATCGTTATTTGCCCAGTGGGGATGCAGGGCTCTATGAATTATATTGAAGTTTTTGCTGCCAGCCTGTCAGCAACCTAATGCCTTTGATTTTATCTGTAGAGAACCAACGGGTTACATTTTATTTTTGTTTTTGTTCGATGTCGACTTCCTCCATCCAGCTCGTAAGCTGATAACAGTAGACTATTCTCAGGCGAAGTTTCAATACGTTGAAATTTGCATATGTTCAATTTTAAGAATACAGAAGAAACGGCATTACGGCTAATTTTATATACGGAGTGGAACATTAGGTCCTGAAGATCTGAATGGTATTCCCTGTGTTGCTCTGTCAAAAAGCGCACTGTATATACCATCCAGCTCTGAACCCTGTGGGATTCTGGTCTATCTTGTTCAAGTCTTTAAAAACGCTAGAAAATTTAGATATTATCTTGGAGCTACCTTCAAAAAGCTCACACAGCCCCATGTGATACCATATTGTAAGTACCAGACCAGCGGCGGTTCCTTCTAGCCGCACCACTCTGTTGAAAGAATAAACTATGATCGACAAAAATCCTCGATCTTTTAGTCACCGAAACATCTAACACAGTTAGAAAGAATGAATCTGTCATTAAAAAACGAGGTAGTTTTTGGTAAAATTGTTTACTAGAAGGTAGCTTTCTCCAAAAATTCTGCAATTATTTTTCCTCGTGATGTGACCGCGAAAATTATAATGAATTTACATGCAGAAAATAATTGGCGGTCGACCATGGTTCTTTTTTTTTGATTGAATTTCAAATTTTTGCATTAATTTCCCCATACAAAATATACATGTTCATATATGCTTTTCGAATTCAGTTTGTTTTTGCTAATAAATAAATTAAAAATATTCTTTACCGTTTGTTTGAATTTGAGTGCCAAAGTGAGGAAAACTTGACAATTATTGGAACTGTTATGAACTCTTTTCCACGCCACCTATCGAGGAAAATTCAAGCCTTTTTTTTTAACGTGGTTTCCCAGGACCATTCACGCAAGCTCCATAAAGGCGTTTTTTTTTTAACGTGGTGTCCGCAAATATGAAATGCCTAGTCCACTGTCATCCTCCTCGTAAACATTCTCATCCTATAAATGAATATTTTTGAAAATGGAAAATTTTTAATTAAAAATTCACACGAAAAAAAATCGCATTGACCTTTTCATTAACTCATCTAATATCTACCTCTACTTAATAAATAAGACTTAAAACCAAGTCCTCAAACAAGGGGAGAGACACGATTGACCACAGAACCACTACCCTACCCATTTATATCGACGAACTGGATAGATTTTGTATTTTACAATTTTTTTAACCATCTTTGGGACATGAATTCAGTACCTTAAGAACTGAACATACGGACGACAGCATCTTAGATAACACAACTATCAAGCACACTAAAGAGATAGCAACCAAATCATAATGCTCTCAGTATGTTCGCTCTCTCACTTGTTTTTTTTTTTTGGTATTTTTTATTAAGTTTGTAATTTATCTGGCGACATTTCTAATACTAAATTAGTGAGTTTAGCTGGCTCTAGGTCCGAAAACTGTAAACTTATGCATTATACACCCAAACCAGCTGGTTGCCAAATACCGTTTCATCATCCTTTCGAATGAATTTTCAGTAGGTTTTCGCTGAATAAAGCATAATTTCACCTGCCCGGCATTTTGACAATTCAAGGATCAAGCTTTATGACTAAAATTTTCAGTTTTTGTCTACAACGTTCATAATTTCTATTGAACCAAACCAAAAAATTGTTCAAGCCATTAATCAAATGTGGGTCTGTCAGGTGATTGAAAGGTACTCAAATTTTCTTACCTAGGTAAGGAAAAAGGAAAACTAGGTAAAGGTAGTAGTACAAAAACTGTACTTTCAAATTTAAAAGCATAATTAATCGATTTTCATTAGTAATGAATGTTCTCTGTACGGGCAAAAGTCCAATAAGGGTCTCGCTTTTTTAACATAACAAGAGTTTGGAATATTTCGTCACCTAGTCTGTTTCTTTATGGTGTAAGTATTTGGCCTCCACAGCTCAAAGTTCTTCGAATTCGGGTAGAGCTAGGCAAAATTTTATTATAGTTATAAAAAAAACATTACAGATATTTTTATACTTCAGTAAACATTCAAAAGATTGCCAAGATAGCCAAGATAACTTCAATTTCAATATAAAAATTTTTATAACAATTTCATACATCATGTAAACCAATCGAAGCTGCCAAAACAGTGAGGCCTTCTGATCATTTATGGTATTTTCCTGTAGAAGACTCACACTGAAGTTTAGCTGAGAATGAGTTTAGATGTGAATACCAAGCACTCTTTCTGGATAAATTCCGCAAGGACCATTCCTATTTAAAATTTAAAAGTTCTCAAATTATCTTCATCTCTCTATTACAAACTATTGTACATTGTAAATATCAACTATCATGGTCCAAATAACAAAAACGTAGTTAAAGAGATGCAAATGAAATTCTATTCTACACTTTCACATACTAAAATTTAAATATTTACATAGTTTCTTTTAATGAGTTTTGACCCTTTGGGCTATAATTGTGCACGCAGTTTTTCTCCCGTCACCAAGCTAAATATATGAAATTCCTCTTTGTTTATAGATGAAGATGAAGCAGCTGTGTGCTGTGGTAGTGAAAACTAAATCAGTGAATTTCCACACATTAAATTCGACATATCTAACACTATGGGAAAAAAACGAACTGTTTACGCTTCGACAGAATAACATTTACTACCATTGTTTGTTCTAACAAAAATAGCTAAGATAACATAGGGTGTTGGGTCAACAATTATAAACTTAGACAGGTCAAGTTGGTTTATCTGATCGTTTATCTGATTTTTATGATACCCATAAATGTTGTACTTGAAATAAATATTTATCATTCTTCATTCACAGAATTTACAGTGTCCCACCTCGTTCGATTCGGTGCTATGCTGGCCCCGTACAAATGCGGGCAGCTTGGCCGTTTTGCCCTGTTTTGAGGAATTCAAGGGAGTGCATTATGATACCACAGGTGAGTGAAAAGAGATGTGACTTCTCAAGTCTAAAATAATAATATTTTTTTTCTCTACACAGAAAATGCCACACGCTTGTGCTTGGCCAATGGCAGTTGGCATAATCCTACCAATTATGATCGTTGCCATCAGCAATTGGGATCCGTGCCGGTAGTGCCAGATTTTTCACCTAATGTAGAACTGCCAGCCATTATCTATGCATGTGGATATTTCATAAGTTTTGCCGCTTTGGTGGTGGCTCTCATTATATTCCTCAGTTTCAAGTGAGTAGATTAGCCTTGGGATTTTCTAAAGAAGAACTTAGTTATTCATGCTTTGAATCTTTAGAGATTTACGTTGCCTAAGAAACACCATACATGCGAATCTATTTCTAACCTACATCACCTCTGCCCTATTGTGGATACTCACGCTTTTTCTGCAAGTTGTAAGTTGAATTGACATTAAGTATGTTCTTGGAAAGAATTTAACCAATTTTAAATACCTTTAAATCTTTAATTTCAATTCCCCCAAAAGATTACCACCGAATCTAGTCAGGCTGGCTGCATTACGCTGGTCATTATGTTTCAATATTTCTATCTTACCAATTTCTTTTGGATGTTTGTCGAGGGTAAGTTGAGAATCTGAAAAAAAAACTCTCGTGAAATTATTTTAAAGTATATTGTTTGCAGGTCTCTATCTCTACACGTTGGTGGTGCAAACGTTTTCCAGCGATAATATAAGCTTTCTTATCTACGCTTTAATTGGCTGGGGCTTACCGGCTCTATGTGTGCTGGTGTGGTCCATAGCCAGAGCATTTGCACCGATTCTGACGAATGAGCATTTCAATGGGGTAAATATATACTGGGAAAAGATTTTCGATTCAATTTTATGCAAAAATTTGTACACAGCTGGAAATCGAATGTTCCTGGATGCGTGAATCTCATATTGATTGGATATTGAAGGGACCAGCCTCAATGGCGTTGTTACTCAATTTGGTATTTCTTATACGCATTATGTGGGTAAGTGGGAAATTTACTAAAGCTGTATATAATGTAGACACCAGAGATTTGCAAGAGTGCCTGTTTTTTTGACTGCATCAATGCTCGCTTTAAATGCGTATGCAGTGTGACTGACACTCGAAATTTTACAGTCGAGTCAGACACACACTCTTTCTGTTATTGGTATTTTTGCGACTGAGTGTCTCGGTTGATCATCTATCAAAGTGGTTGTTTCTGTATTGAAGGCATCGCATGCCACAGCCACACATAAGTAAAACATAAGTAAGCATAACTTGTATTGCTCTCGCTCTCTTTTCCTTTCTCTCTTCTTTGGAAAAAGCAACGGCAAATCCCGTATAGTTGTTGTTATTATCTAAAGAGAGAGAGAGAGAGAGAGGGAAATACAAAGAGCGTTTTTGGGGTGATTCCATCAACACTCGCTCTCTTCTTGTGCAAGTAAACAGTTTTAGCCGCACGAGCGATAGCGGGTGTTATTGGCACTCATAGCCGAAGCACAAATATGCCATGAGTGTTTTAAACACCGCGTACATTTTTTGCAGTGGTTGGAGACACTCGAGTGTGAAAAATATAGTATAGCAGCCTAACGCTAATTAAATTTGAAGATACTTTTTACCTCTAAAATAAAGTTTTATAAAATTTTTGATGTCTGACGCTATATACGGGGGTGCCACAGAAACCTTTTCCAACCAAATTCCAACCGAATTCCAATTCTTGGTGCCACAGAAATTTCTATTGGTTGGTTTCAAACCTCTAATGTTTTGTTAGGAGATTTTGCAAAGCTCTTTTCTCACTTGCGCCTTTTGTCAAAGTGGCGCCCTCTACATAACAGCTAGCGGATTAAGGGATGGATGCGACTTAAAATTGAATTATTATTTAAAAAATGCATCATAAAACATTTAACACAATCAAAAATTTTCAGTTAATCATTAAATTAACCCACATTTAAAATAAGGGACATTTTTTGGTGAGAGATTCAGCCCTGTTTTTAGAGATGGAACATCAATTGGAACATCTGGTGCTTCACCTAGATTTTCTAATTAGAAAATGAAATCTCTAGAAGTTCTGTGGCACCAACGAATTTTTCGAGAGATTTACAAACCAACCGTCGGCAAAATCTCTAGAGATTTCTGTGGCACCCCCGATAGTGAAAAATTTCTTAAAAATTAATTTTTCAAAGTATGACAAGTGACCCTAGCCACTACTTTCTCCCTTTTTTATGGCAATTTTCGGATACCTTTTCGAAAAAACGATGAGTCTTTTGATAAGATCCACGAATCGATCCAATTTTTTTCATCGAAGCAAACAAATAGTAGTCTGAAGGATGGGAATTTCTGGGATGGGGTAATTCTTCCCACTTCAGCGTGTCAAGGTATGTTTTGACCGGCTGCGCAACATGTGGCCGAGCGTTGTCATAATGCAAAATTTTCTTGTCGTGCCTTTGCTCTTACTCTGTCCGTTTTGCCATGCTCGGCCCAAAGGCATCAATTGATTTCTTTAGAGTTGCCCTGTGATGGTTTCACCTGGTTGTAGCAGCTCATAGTATACCACCCCCATTAGTTCCAGAGCATGAACTTGCCAACGTGAAAATTCGGCTTTGACGTTCGATTTTAGCTTACTGCAGGGTGATTTTTTGCTCTTGGAGCATGTTCCCCTTAAGCATCTTAAAGTCAGATAAGACCCAAAGGAAAACCTCAAGCACCCTGTAGAATATACGTACCATTGATTAATTCAATTCTCTTACCAAAATTCTATATCCGTTCATCAATAGGAACTCAATGTTATTCAATGAAAATAAGTTATGACCTCTCTGAACCCTCGGAATGAATGCGGACGCTATCGTTCTGTTTGTTGCACGATTCTGATGCGATTTCCGAATCGATCCAATTTTAGAGTTCTTCAGAAAAGCGAAAGTGCTTATCCTCAAGTTTATATATAGACGATAACGAATAGTAGTCGGAACTGGCAATGTCCGTGAATTGCGACGGCTGTGCATTATCTGGCCAAACGTTTGTCATGCGACTCAAACGTATCAATTGAGTTCGGTAGAGTTCCCCTATTATGGTTTCACCCGGTTGTCACATCGGTTCCACCAAATACAGATTATGACATTGTCACCGTTAATATTCGGCTTAATCATCGATTTTGACGTCCATACCAAAACTCACCTGTGGTTTATATCGATTTGGGAAGCATGTTTCACGTACGCTTCTTTCAGCGTTCGATGACCTTCAGCTGCTTTTTTCTTCAAATGAAAGCAGAAAAGTAAACTTTCCCGCAAATTGTGTTTTGTTTGCACAAAAGTTGACATATTCGGAGCACACAAAAACTAGCGAAATGACTGATAAAGAAAGCCCAATGATGAGGCTTCAAAATGAAGTTTGTTGCAACATTGTCCGATGCGATTTAATATTAGTGACGTCAGCTCTTAAAAACATTTTTGGGTTGACTTTTCTTAAAATGATATTTAGTGCAATGTGTGGATCGTGGATGAGTCTTTTGTTGATTGTAAAACAAAAGCTAATCAAGCTTTGCTGCACTCTGTAGGGGAACAGTTTGAGAAGTTATTCAGATTTTTTTTTGCACTGAGAAATTAATCTAAATTTGTTCTTTAAGACTAGAGCTTCCTATCTCGGCTTTTAAAATACTTCGTTGTGTGTATCTGTAAACTGAGTATTAAAACTATGTTGAGCTAACGAGCTAGCGATAATCAATATTTATTATCCAATCGTTTTTAAGATTATATGCATAAATTAAAGCTTGACATTTGTTAAAGTATATATTGGATTCCAATCTTCAAAAACTTTTGTTTCTTGTTCCGATCTCCTTGGGCTTCCAATATTTCGAAGGGTCACGATATTTATTTGTTACATTTTCACGGTCCGACTTCATTTAAGAACATTACTCCAGCTTTTCAAAACTCTGTACTTTCTTTCTCCAACTTATACCTCTCCTTACCATTTCAGGTATTGATTACCAAACTGCGTTCGGCTCACACTCTGGAAACGCGGCAATATTACAAGGCCTCAAAAGCTTTACTGGTTCTGATTCCTCTCTTTGGCATTACCTATCTCCTGGTCTTAACCGGTCCCGAACATGGCATAAGCCGCAATCTCTTTGAGGCCATCAGGGCCTTTCTCATCAGCACTCAGGTAAGGAGTCCGCACTTTATTTCTTGTTCCACCTGTTATAAATGTAATTTTCTTTCCTTTTAGGGTTTCTTTGTGGCTTTATTCTATTGCTTCCTTAACTCGGAGGTGCGTCAGACACTGCGACATCGTTTTGTACGCTGGCGCGAAAGTCGAAATATACACCGAGGCAGTTCGCTTAAGAATCGCAGGTACTTATAAACTGGGGAACTATCAATCATCCTATCATTTGGTTGTTGTTGTCGTCTTACAATACACGAATAGGCATTGCACTATTGTTGTGGCTGCTGTTTTATAGTGTGTGTGTGTGTGTGTCGTTGTTGTCACTTAACCAATTAATTTCCATTTCAGACATCGCGCATCCAAAGACTACTCGCAGCGCTCGCGAACAGAAAGTCTACGGTGCGTATACGCCATGCTCTTTGTAGATGCTTTCGCCTTCTAATCCCTATTAACTACATTCCTGATCACTTTCTAATGAGTTGACTGATCCCAACCATTTGCCACTTGACTTTTACCCACATTCAATATATTTACTTACCGAGTTCCTCCACTTGATTTGGATATTTTCATTTTCCATTTTGTTTTATGTATTTTGTAGACTGACTTCCACCAGTCCCGTACCCACCGGACACTATGAATGATCAGAGAATGATCACGCCAACGAGATTTCCTTTTTACATATTCCTTTCTCTATAAGTATTTCTGCATGATAGTTATGTAATTTGTTAAGTGTACAAAAATAAAGTATTATTTCTTTTTTATACGATTCAAATTAAATATCCCAAGCATTTTGTTCTTACTCTTACAGCACCGAGGAGTGTGTGATCTGCTTGCATCCCACGCCACATACTAGACTTGGCTCGCTAAAACGCTCTCACAGCATTGATCTCACCGATTTTGTTTAGATATAGAGAAAAAGTATTTAATGTTTATTTCTATCTATGTTATGAACACCAATTATATAGTAAGCGGTTACCTTCGATCAGTTAAAAAATTATAAGTTTATGTTATGCCTAAGAAATATGAGGAAACTATCAAATATTCTGAAGAATTGCTACTAACAGAATAGGTCAGGCTCTGATTCTAGAATCATCTTTTCCAGTCTACCATAACCTGATATACTTGTTTCTGTTACCATTTTGTACTCACTAAACGGATTCTCTAGATCAGAGTAAATATAAAAACCGAAATGATTTGCTCTCTGGTTTATGAATAAGGCAAGGATCCTCAAAACAAGCCTTAAAACTAGCACAGTTGTACAAGATTCTTTAAACATTTCTGTACCTTGGTGAAAGCTTTCCATTTTCTAAAACATTTCCAGGTTACATTCTCTCATTTTCTTTTTAAAGGAATTTTTTTAAGATTTTTGCATTTTAATAAACATTTTTACGAAAAAAAAAGTAAAATATGTTCCGACGGTTGTTTTTAAAATCCAAATTTAAAAATCGAAAGTATTCTATTATATATTCTGAGACATCATTAGTTAAAATATCTTAAATCTAATCTAAAATACTATGCCTCGAAATTCCTTAATTTTCTGCAATAACTGCGATCTACCATTTCTGATACAAAGGCCCTTAATTAATGGAAATAACAATAGAAAAGTCAATAAGATTAAGTCCAGAGATCTTATACATATATTCCAGTTTTCAATATAAGAGCTTACATGGAGCTCAGTCTACATTTCATGCGCTTTTTTAAGCTAAGCCTTAAAAAGAGTTGTAAAAGGGATGAGTAGGGAATGCGAATTCATCATTAGAACTACCAAAGCTCTGACGATAGTGTAATAGTAAAATAAATATCTCCAAATCAGAGTTTCCCAGCCATAGCCCCTGGGGGCCAAAAAAAAAAAAAAAAAAAAACAAATTTTTGTTTAGAATAGTTTCCTCACTTTGGGGAATCCTGCCCTAAATCAGGGTTCCCCAAGCAGAGAAAGCGAATACGTGACTGTGTGTCTCAATGAAGATTGCTGGCAAGAATTGGGCAAGATGTAAGTTCGTGCCTCCGGGGCTATCGTTGGGGAACTCTGCTCTACAGATTTAGGAAGTTTAGCGTTCTTCAATGAAATAGTACAGGTTCTATTTGATATGAGACTCTCTTTAGAGAAGTTTGACAACCGACTATTTAGAGATATATGACAAGTGTGAAGGCAGTTTAAGTACTCAGACATACTAAATTGATTCCAATGGGTGGTTTTTGTTTTTCGACGGGAATTCAATTGGTGGGTTTCTGTTCTACTGGTCGCTATGTTGTTTTTGTTGTTTCTTTATTGCTTCTTTGCTCTACACCAGTGGTGCCCAAACACACACTAACAAGCTTTGCGATTGTGTGTGTAGCAGAGCAACACAAAGTAAACGCCACTATGTCAAATAGGCTACAAACAAACACTCATATGTGTGTGCGTGCATTTTATAAAGCACACGTATTCTCTCTCTTTATGCGTGTGTCGGCTGCGACGCTGGCAGAATTTTGACTTCCTATCCACGGGATAGGAAAAATGACATTGGGCAACACTGCTCCACATACTAAATTTTGTGTATGTAAGTCGTTCACTGTTGCGCTTACTCTCTTTCTTCTCTACGCGCTCTTAGCAAAAGCCCTCAGTTTAAAATGTTGCCTGAGCGCCATACCTTTTTCGTTTTTTCATGGGTCGAACTTGGACAAACTAAAATTTCCGTTCATGCCAGAGGCGGCCAAATGGAGAGGACAGAAAGGCGCGCTTGTGTTGGTGAACAAGAGAGCTCTCTTGTTTTACTTGCAATGCAGTGTTCACCGATTCACACAACCAAAAGTTCGGCTGGCGTTTGTATAAAAACACGACTGACTTCAGCTCGTGTGAGCTGTGGATGGCCGCCTTTGGTTCATGCCCATCACAAAGCTCTTGGCGCCGCTAACTTGACAGGCAGAAACAGCTGATTTATTTCCGATGGGGTATGAGCATAAAAATAGTTAAAACCCATCGATTGGCGTTATTTGAAACCAACGGTATGACTTTGAATTGCCCATGAGTTCTGCATTCCATACATCCTCCAAATATGCCTGAACCTTTAAAAAAACAAATAAACAAGAGTGATGTTTTGGCGTTGAACGCTGACCCCCAACGGAATAAGCTGCCAGTTCCGCTGTCGGACGATTCAGTTTGTCCTAGTACTAAGCTTAAATAACTAAACCTTGCGTACGGATAATAAACGGCCATGGAGCGATCGGATAAATAATTATAGTCTGTGAGACGGCTACATTAGGTCGGACATTTTATGTATGTAAAAATGTAAGGCCATACTGATACCCCTTTAAACGATGCGTTTTCGTCTAAAAAAGGCATAACAAAAAAAATTTTTTGAGAAAAAATTAGTTTTAGGGTCTGCGACTTGGATTCAAAGTTTATCACTCATACGTACTGTTGCCCTTGCCTACATGTTTAATTTTTAAGTAGTTGGCGTAGACTTGGTTTGAAGTCATAACTTTTGACAAAAAGGTACCTTGACCATTGAAATTTTTTTTTTTATAGCCAAGACATATGAAAATAATATTTACTAAATATATATTTATTCGGAATAGTAAATTACTGCAAAATTTCTACTATTCTGCGCTGTTCACTTCTAGATGAAAGTAAGATTTACACTAAGAGGCTATCAGGATATCTTTGAAGTAAGGTCCCACACGAACTGAAGTGTGGTGCTGTTCATCACGGTTGCAGCCGTTCCTGCGAATAGTCTATTTTTACTGTGATGCTTATAAATTGACTTTGATATGATGATTCCAATTCTTTCAGGATCTAAAAATAATGCGGGCTACTATACTACTATGGGCAAAAAATACAGGCAATTTGTATAAAAATCAAAAAAATCTTTATTTATTATTGTAAATTCATTTCATTCCCCTGAAAGTAGTCTCCCTCGACTGCATTACACTTGTGCCAACTTTTTTACAATTTTAAAAACATGCTGCAAAGTCTTCTTCCGGTATAGTCTTCAATTCCTTCTTCGTTTCGGGCTCTATCTCTTTTATCAATTTAATTCAATTTAATTCGGAGCGGTCTCTTGAGTTCAACGAATTGCCCACGGTAGCCCAAATGCTCACTCAAAGTGGTTTCCACTAATATGTCGGTAGTATCTGACTAGAAGGCCCGTGCGTTCATGCGGACATGGCCCTTGTAGGACCCCGCTCGTGGACAATGCTGACTCCAACCTGCAAGCCACACTAATCGCACTTTCTGGAATGGACAGTCTTAAAAATTTAGTCCCGTATAAGAGCGTGGATAAAACGCATCTCTTCATTGGAAATGGGCTCGCATCGTCAAAATTAGGTCTTAGTTTTCCGATCAAAAATACATTCGATTCCTGCTCCATATTTGTTTGTTGCTCGATTAAATTCAAAATTGACAACTTTTAAAATGATACGGAGAGTTCGTCGACGAAATTTCGATTCGGCGAACGTGTCGTATACGTAATATTTGTGGAAACTTTGAACGCTTTTCGCAGAGGTTAAAACATGATCTAAAATTTTTTGATTTTTTAATTTGTTATGTACACCCTAAAAGTAATCGTTTAAGATGGTATCAGTTAACTTTTTTATCGGCGTCCACCCTAGGCTACAGTCTCACACTTTTTTCCGATGTTTTCTACAGCATTTAGTTAATAGTTTTGGAGAAAGAGATGCGAGAAAAATTGGAAGCATTTCTCAAATATAACAATGATTCTAATAAAATATATAGACGATATTTTATAGTTCTCACAATGTTGCAGAAATCTTAGAAGATTTTACGACTAAATCCAAGGCTAATGTCTTCTAGTGTTGGGTAAAGATTGTTTTTTTCGCTGAACATGTTCACTTGTTCTTTTTTTCTAAGGGAGTCACTCAATTCGCTCACTTGTTCAATTGTTCTTGTTCACTTGTTCTTGTTCATTTGTTCTTTTTCACTTGTTCTTGTTCATTTGTTCTTCTTCACTTGTTCTTGATCTATTGTTCTTGTGTTCTCAGGGGGAAAAAGAAAACAGATGATTACAAGTGTATTGTGTTTTTTGCTGTTTGGGCCCCCGATCATCTTGCAGATGCCAAGCTCAGTTTGCTCTTCATATTAGCCATCTGCTCTTCGCGTATTTTTGGCAACATGCAGGGCTGGCTTATACACAAAGCTTGTAATCCTTTGTTGGCTTATAAACCAAATTGCTCGACATTTTCCAACAGGGCAGAATGGTCGTTGTTGTTGTTCTGCCGGACAACTGGTTCCACTGTCGCGGTGTGTATCCATTTAAGATGCAGAATTAGATTGGTCTGTGATTTGCAATTTAAGGCAACGCTGTAGTATTTACATTTCGCCGTTTTATTCTCTCTAGTCATTCTGACTAAAAAAAGCGGACGTGATTACCACACTTAAAGGTTGCTTAGTGAACTAATTCAACAGTCAGGTCACACTGAACAGTTCGCTGAACTAGATACTTAACAGATATTAGGGTACAGCACCCAGAGCAAGACAAAATTTAACAGCTCACAGAGCGAGACAGACTGAACAGCTCACAAAGCAAGGGAGATACTGAACAGCAAGACAGAACAACCCTCTGAGCAAAAGAACAACAGAGCAGAAACAGAACAAGAAAACAACTCAAGACAAGCAAGACAGAGTGAACAAGATAGACTGAACAAGACTCGCTGAACAAAAATGAACAATTGAAGAAGAACATGTTCGCTTGCTCAGTTTAAAAAACAACTCAATTTTGTTCACTCACTCATGAGCAACCCAACACTAATGTCTTCAAAGCTAACTAGATATGTAACAAAATATCTTTGGCCGCATTTTAAAATAAATTGAAGCTAAAATATTTGACGCATGCATCTGATAAGGCTAAATCTTCTTTATCTGTACACAAAAGTAGTTCCCAAACTATTTTGCAATTTAACACGCTAGGGGCTAAATCACCTTAGAGAGAGGTTTTGGTTTCTTTAAGCTCATAACTCATTTTAAGTACATATGTATCATTAAACGCTCAATTTCTCATTCACTTAATGATTGTAAAGACTTCTATCTTTGACTTTTTAAAGCAAACCATTCAATTGTAAAAAACATGCCGTATCCATATATCTAGTTGGGCAACATCTATATATCCACAAACGCAGCTGTTGAGTATGTTTGTATTAAAGTCGCTCCAGACTTTAGCTCCTGAAATAAGAAATGTTTATGTTGACTTTCGCTTCCCAGTAGCAGAAAAAGGTAGCGCCCCTTTAACAAATGTTTGCAAAACCCTCGAAGCTGCTTCGACTTGACTGGTAGTTTATTTTTTGAAAGTGACTTTTTGAGTTTAAAACTAACAATATTAAAATTTGTTTTTAGGTTTTTGTTATGTTGTTTGCAGGCAAAAACTCACTTAAGTACGAAAACAAGTTGTAACATAATTTTTTCTTATTTGATTTTCATTCTTCTTTTCTTTTCAATTTTTTTGCTAGTTGTGTCAATTAGATGCCGAAAAGTGTGTGCCAAAAATGTTGTATAACGATTTTGATTTAATTCTAGGTTTTTGTTTTTCAAGGGTGTGTAATTATTAATGTTTGTTTTTGTTTTTTGTTATTTGTTCATAAGGTCACATTGTTTGTATCACTGAAAATGTAATTTAAACTTAACTTAAGGCAAATTATACAACACAAAGTAAAAACTCATTTGCTGTCACATATTTATGAGAACAAAACGCGTTTTGCGGTGAATAAAGCTTTTAAAAATATCAAAAGTTTTGTCATTTGTCATTCAGGGTAGATCAGTTCTAGGACTACATGTATGTATATATATGTTGTATAAACCTATGCTTGTGTGTGAGTGAGTGAGTGCGTGTATGAAATCTACAACTAAAGGTTTGTTCCATTCTTAATGTGTGCGCTATATAAATCGAGAGATATCGAGAAATTGTACTAAAAAAAAACTAAACGAAATTCGTATTGTGGGAAACCATTTGAAACAGTCGCCTCCCGGTTTTTGTTTGTTTGCTTTTGTTTTCTGGATGCCTATCATAAAAAAATAACAATTATGCTATTAACTAACTAATTGCGGGGGTCGGGGCGGGTCGGCGTCTCCTTAAAGGTAATATCAAATGCATTCGCCCGGATTCTGTGCACAGTATTTGGGGAACAAAGCCTCAGCCTTGAGGCCCAGCTCTACAAGGCGATTACGAAACAGAGAGATTCGTCGAAATACTTCTGGCGGCACTAAATCAAAATCGTGATCATCATTCGGATCCGACCAGAGACGTTCGGCCAGAGCAGCAGTGCGTGGCCACAATCGATTGTCCAGCTGATTCTCATCCACCTGCTCGGTCCACATGCAGGCCTCGCCACCCAAAACCTGGAGAGGTATATAAAAACAGTAAACATTTGTTTTTCTTTGTGAAATTCCAACCAACCCACCTGTTTGCGTCTCTTCTTGTCCAGACGCATGCGTTCCCAGGGCCGATGCTTGTACACATTCTGCCAGGTGCGATAGGGCGAACAGGCAGCCTCTCCTGTGGCCCTCCAACTGCCAAAGCCGCAATCTAAATACCAGGCATCCACATGCGAGAATATCACATTATAGCCATTATCCAGCAGATCAAAGTTCTCCTGCCAGGTGCTGCCGCCCCATACCTGGACAGCGAATTGACTGTTGGGAAGACACTTGGTGTTGGTCAAGGCACTGGACCAGACAGCCACATATTTGGGCACTCCACCATGGGCCAGCTTTAGTCTGGCCATGGCCTGCAGCATAAAATCACACCACAGGCCGCGCAGATCCGTATCGTTGAAATACTGCGCCCAGCAATCCAAATTCACCTCGTCCCCGCCCAAATGGAAAAAGTCCGTGGGCCCGCCGGTCAACTGCAGCAGCTCCTCGTACAGCCGCTGCAGTATGAGGTAGGTGTGATTATTTTTCGGATTGAGCTGTCCACAAGGTGGCTCTCCGCAATAGAAACCCCAAGGCTGCTGATTAATGCACAGGGCCAGCTCGCCCAGTCCCCGTTTGGGTCCCCAGTCCCAGCCATTGCCCGCATGTGCCGGAGCATCAATCTCAGGTATGACCTGCACACCATAGATTTTGGCAAACTCCGACACTTCTTTCACGTCCTGCTCCGTGTACGTTTCACTCTCGAATAGGCTCCATATTCCGCCAATTGGGGATAGTAACGTGAGATGTAGGGAAAACTTTGAGCATCCGTCAGATGCCAATGGAGCGATTCAATTTGGCCAAACCCATGGCTGCTATGGTACGTTTAATGGCCTCCACCGAAAAGAAATGTCTTGAGGTGTCCAGCATAAGACCACGATATCGAAATTTGGGTGCATCGTGAATTTTGGTACTGGCATAAGTGTGCAACAGATGATCCTCATCATCATACCAAATGAGCTGTTCCAAAGTGGATAGGCCATGACGTGCCCCAAAGTAGCTGTTGGCATTGATCTGCACCAAAAGGCTGCGACCATCCACTGTAAGAAAAGAACACACAAAAGTTTTATTAATTTGTAGCTCCAGTTTGGTCCAACATTTACTTACGGTTTATGCTCAACTGATAGCTTTCATCGTTGTCCAAATTAAACTCAACTTCTCCCGACTTTTGTACACTAATCTTCACCTGCAAACTGTCCATCACCCATCCTTTGCTGGCCAAAGGTGGTGCCCAAATAGTGAGGATGTTAACTCAGCTTCAAGCTGTGAACGTCGTCTGGATCTGGCAGTGGATTCACTAACTGCCGCATCTGCAGTGCTGGATGCGAAGTCAATCTCTGTATTACTCGCAAGTCCTTTATAAACCAATCGAAGCCACTTGCAATTGCTTATGCACTTCTCGATGTGGTGTATCCAGACGTAATTGCACATCTTCCACAGAAAAGCGTGCGTACGACCACTCAACAAGGATTTGATGGTGGGATGTGGCCAAATGTTAATGTCACCACAGGTCATTGAGCAACTGATGAAGGAGACGCGTTTTGGGCCCTTGCCTGTATAGCTAACGCGTACACATCTGTCATTCTCACACTTGTGGGTCCAAGTCTTCTCCACGGGTCTGGTAAATAAGTAAAGTAAGTAAGAATCACTTTTTCAGTTCCCCCAAAAAAACCAAACTTACATGGGAAACGTACTGCGCTCCTTATGGCCATGTGGTCACTCTAGAGCCTCACTATATGCCTGCGTCTTGATCACACCTTGACTCCAATACAGCACCGTCAGTATGAAAATGGCACCCGAGAGCAATACCAGCAGAGCTCGTCGCAATGAACGGCCAGCGACATTTATAGAGATAGCGTAGCCTATGGAGAAGAAGAAAGAAATAAGAAGCAGAGGACAGTTAATAACTTGGCTACCCACCAGTTGACATCATCAAAGGCACAAATTAAACAGTTAAACAAACAATAATAAACAACAGCGGCAGACAAAGGGCGTGTCCATGCGGGCGCACTTCCCAGCCTGAGACCCAACAAATGTCCCACATCGAACTTTAATCAATGCTCGCGACTTGGGCTTGACGAGCGATAAAATCAAAGAAAACCTTCCCTCCTTAGGAAAGGGCAGGGTAGGGCCATTAATACAGTATTGTTGACTGACAGAACACGCAAACAGTTAAGAAGGGAACTAGGTCTCCTAACGGGGGGGATACCACACATACATATAAATAGTTACCCAAGAAAATTCGGCATATGCGTTAAGGTCATGGTAAGAGGAGGTGCAATTGCAATTTGATTGTGATACGAGAATATAGATATTTTTTTAAATCTATTCTATAACGCGTGCACTAAATTACATTTGTAAAAAAAAAAAATTTTACTTATCCCCTCAAAAAATTAAAAATGAGTCAAAAAAATTTCCAATTTAGGCCAAAAATGTGTGTTTGAACGCCTTTTTCATTTCATTTTGTGTCATTCTGTAAAACGGAACATTTTATAATAGACAAATTAAACATGAAATTCATTTAGTAAGTTGCGAAGAGCGCGGGTCCTCTGTTCTTCACACTTGCGACATTTAGAAGTCCTACCTTCATTTAAGACAGCAAAGCGAGTTCTTATAAAAACCTAGGAATTCATCTTTTCTTGATTGTCAGAACTTGGCTCTCAGCGGAGCGACAAGGCGTGAGTTCTGAATGTCGTCAGAGTGAACACTCGACACTACAAATTTGAAACAATCTTGACTTGCATATGGGCATTTCCACAAAAAGGTCCACTTTTTGTCACGTTCAAATGCAATTATCTTAAAAACGAAAAATGGCCCAAAATTAGCCTTAGCACCATTATTAAAAGTTATAAGTTAAACCTATTTAGACTATCATTTAGACTCTTATTTACTTCAAATGTGTTCGATGGTCCCGTTCGACAGTACGGAAATGAAATCATCATCAATCTCAACCATGTATGTATTTCCCACTTCACAATCGATTAAAGCTTAGATATAAAAGACGCTCGGAAGTAAGAATAGGTTTACAGACACAATTTCGAATAAAATTATTCTCTTTTTACATTTTGCAAACCAGCAGTCCAAACAAGATGGGGACTAGAAACATAAGAGAGAGAGAGAGACTACAAGTTAAGAGAGAGACCACAAGTTCAAGCGGAACTATCGAAAATGATATGTTCAAAGATGAGAGAGAGACTTTTTTGTTTCACTTTTTGTTTTCGCTGGCACTGTCGAATTCTGGAAACATATAAAAAGAAGTTCTTTTGTAAATCAATTAAAGACCGCAATGCAAATCAAATTTCACTTTCTATTTATGAATTAAGGGAACTTTTCATTTCAACGGCCATGTCAACTTTTGGTATATCAGCAAAGTATGTTCGGCTTTGCATGATGACGTTGAGAAATACAGAAAGCTCCGGTCATATACATTTACATTAGCATGGCCGCTTTGTGGACTGCTAGCTTTCGAATCCCCATTACTTTGTAATCGACAAGTGGGCGATAGGCGAATGCTTTTCGAAGCTCTATTACAACTGCACCTAACAATCTAAGAAATGTAATGGACGGTGTGGATGGGCCGCCCACTAAACGATACACATAGTATGAGCTGTTGTAATGCAGGTACTTTACGACGTAATGTACTTTGAACTAAAAGGTATATAGAGTGGTAATGCTACTGAAGTACAGCTCCATGTGCGGTATGCTAAGTTAAATTATTTATTAAAGGTATATTTCAACAATTTATTAGCCATTCAAATATACAAAAAAATAAAACAAATCGACTAAAAGCTATTTAAAATTAGTTGTTTTTTCGCTGATGCGAAGATGCACGCACACGCAGTTCGAATTTTCGACAAACGAAGTTTCGAAGACTTGACAAACTTCGTATGACAACTCGGTATACAAAGTGTAGCGCTAGTGTTTTATACTTGTGGGCTGTTGTAATGCATGCTGTGGGCTCGCCTCATTTAGCTGTGCGCCGCTGGGTAGTTCATAATTTGAACTATAGTTCATTATTTTAACTATAGCTCATTATTTTAACTACTTAAAAAAATTGTAATACAGCGCACACTGTTTGATGAGGAACAGCTATGCCGGTTTCAATTAATTTTTTGAGTTTGCGTGCGCGTAAAATCAGGGCTTCGGGGTTGCTCGCGCAGTTGCTCTATCAGTTTGTTGAGAGGGAAACTGCTTTGCTATATGCTAAATGCTGGAAGGGATTTCTTAATGTTGTAATGTGGCTATGTCTTCATAGAAGTCGCAGCCATGCATCACACATGTCGTGTGGGAGGTATCTTTACACAATCAGGGAGTCTCCCTTTATCCCTGCCTCTAAGGAAATTCAGGTTAACATGTCAGCCAGATAGTCAGCCAATATAGGCGTTGGCACGCTTATCGACATTTTTTCCTCTGGAGAAGATACGATGGTACCGTCTGGTTGGACCACTTTAAGCTCAACTGTAAATTTCTGGGTACAATGCTTTAAAAGTTGACGATGATTTCCGCTTTCGAATGAATAACGCACTGTATGAGCTCTGTAGCGGTTGCCCTGGATAGGTCATGTCACCAGGAAGGACGTAAAAAACTTACCTAAATATGGAGGCGGCAAGAGTGGAATTGAGAACATGCCTGTTTGAGTTCGATTGATCATAATTAAATGATATAATAAATAATAAAATGATATTTAATGGTACACTGAGAAAAAAGGATACTTTTGTATGATCCTCATGATAGTTTCGGTATCTATTTGGACTGCATAGTTAACAATCCTTAATTGGGATCCATTGGATATTTTCGAAGTCGATTGGTTTTCGCTTAAAAGGATATATCGGAAAAGAGATTGTTTTTGATCTTCATTCTTCATCCAAAGGAGGTGAAAAATGTGAAAAGGATAAGAAAAATATGTATCTTAAAGTGGATATTTCGAATATCTATCCCAGGGGATCTTTTTTTGTATATGGATAGAGGTTTTTAACAATATCCATTTAATGTTAGATTGATCTTAGATTTACATCCAATGTATCTGAAAATTGTCAAATGAATTTGAAAAATGTACATCCCAAATGGATCTTTTTTTTCTGTGTATGGATTTGTGAGTTCTTACTCTACTAACTGTGTGTTATCGTGGAGAACATAACTTTCCCGAATTAAGAAAGATTTATTCTTTAGTTCTAGACGGAATTACTTTGCAGAGATTCTCTTTTTCATAATGGACTCGCCCGTTGATTAAATCTTCGCTGATTATGCTTGAGGCAATTACATTTTGTTCAGTGTATCATAAAGTATAAATAGAACAACAACCTTTTGATTTTTGCTGTTCCCGATTTAATATTTCACTTAGTTTGAACCAAACCCATATTATTTCACTTATTGTTTGCTTATCGATTTCAATTGAATTAGTACGAAAAATGTGTAAAACTCATAAGCTGAAATGGGGAGTGTGGGCACTTTTGTAGTTTCTTTAGGCCAACAAAAACAAACCCAATTCGGGGCAAGACCTTGCTACTGGTGCCTGGCACCACACTCATACACATACGGGATTCCCTTCCCCGTGTAGGAGGTGTCGACTGGGTGGGCACGCCTTGGATACGGCATAACCTTTGCGTGAGCCATACGAATCGATGCTAAGGGGCGGGTGAAACTTAAATTTTTCATTAAGTTTCATGTGGAAATATGAAATACTTGCTGAGAACATGCAAACCTGTCCAAATACATGTGTTGCGCCTCAGGTGAGCTGGACGTGTCATTGGATTGAGAGTGTGCTGCTGCTGGTCCTCATTACCCAAGTAGATGGTAGTGCATAATAAATCAACAGGCATGCATAATTAATGTTAAAAAACAAAAAAAAAAGGATTGCGAAGGTTAACTGTGACAGCCTCATTAGTTGCCAACAGGACAGCGCTCACACACACACACAAACTACATAATTGCGGCTCCTGTCGAACCAAATACTGTAGCATACTTTGCCGCGCTTTTTGGTTACGCTTACCCGCAACGCTTGCGCATTGCCCCACTGAATGAACTATCCATCATTCCAGCACTAAGGCAGGCCCTCATCAGTGTGTGTCACTGGCTCAGCCACAGACACTCTAATGAGTCACGTTGCCGCCTGCCGCCAACTGTTGAAAGGCACCTCCATGACATACAAATGCGTTGCTCTTCCTCCCGCAAAATTGACAAATTTTCTTCTATTTTTTTTTTCTAAAATTATGCCACACTGTGAAAACTAAAATTGTCACAACTTTTCTTTTCCCATTCACGGCCGACAATGTGAACGTGTTCTCTCGCAGGGCGCGCGCGACACTCGAGGTGTAAGTAACTACTATGGCAGAAATGGAAAAAATAAATACAAAAGCAAACAAAACTTGCCAAGCCGCCAACGTCGTACGGATTTCAAGATTTGTCGACTCTAGCAACAACAACAACAACAAAACAGTTGGCATGGCCCAAAAAAAACAACAAAATAGCTGGAAAAATGGCGTGCAACTATTTACATATGTTCTTGAACCAGTCAACCGCCGACTGACTGCCAGGCAGAGCAAGCAGCAGCTGAGGCATCTCTACACTTCCAGTCAAAATTATTAGGCTAGGGGCATAAATCAAATGCCGAATGCCAACTACCAAATTTTTGCACAAATTTCACATGAATTTCAATTAATTGCCTACACTGGCAATTATTTAGATAATTGCATATGGCCCGGGCCCATAAAAAAATACCCCTTATAATATAATAATAAAATTTTTTGGGAAACAAAAAGAAAAAAAAGAGATGGCAAAGTGGGAAGTGGAAAATACTTCATATATGCTGCAGTTTTGGGTAATCTGACTTAACAGCCAGGTCAATACAGCCAACAGAGAGCTAGAACCCCCAAGTTTAGATTTGTAGACACTTAATGGCTTAAGCGATGGGCAGCACTTAACAAAGTTAATGAGGCTCCACATTGTATATATGGCCTTATGCGGTTGATGCTGAACTAGCATGATCATGGAAATGGTCCCCAATGAGTCCTGATGATCAGACGCTCAAACAGTTTAAGTAAGTTAAGCGACAAGCGACGAACCCATCGAGAAGGGTCCCTCCCGCTCCGATTTGACCATCGAAACCTATTACACTCACATGCAGGAGTAGAATATATATTCATCGCGCCTAGTCGGTGGTCCAGGGTGGCATGACTGAGTCGGCTAAGCAATCATTGGTAGACATGGCGTTCAAGTATATACTGGAACAATTCTTTGGGGTCGTGTAAATGGAAGACAAACTGCAGAATTAAATCTTCAAAACCTCCAACCCACAAAAAAAAAATGTTTAAATTTTACATCACTCGTTGATATTGTTAAATTAGCTTTATTCTTGTTGATTTTACCAGTTTAAACTTATTAAGACAATATAAGACATTGTAAATCAACTATGCGTCCCTTTGATATCAAACTGCCAGCACTTTGGATTCCTGATCTGAAAATTTTCTTTGCACGTTTTATTTAAGGCTGAAATGAAATTCGAACTTAAGAATTACAAAGAAGCAATTATGGGAATATGCTTTTAGGCAGTTTGAATACAAGAAACAATCTTTGATGCCTTGCCTTGAATACCTTCTGGCGCAACCGTTCTAAGACGTCAATCCAATCGCGTTCAGTTCAAGGGCTCCGAGTTTGATAATCAAAGACGAAATTGGTGAACTTACCAATGTTTTCTTTTGTGTGCTGAGACGAAATGGTAGCCTAGTTTCGATTTGATAGGAATTTTATATTAAAAAAACCGAAATAAAAAGGGAATGGATCTCACTAGAAACATATAAGCACACTCGATTCAGTGATAAATAGACGGATCTCTGACACCTCAAGAAGCTGGACATGGGATAGCAATACCGGGAACCGAAAAGGTTTAAGGAAATGGTAGAATTTACAAGACTTAAGATGTTTCGGTGTGCAGACTTTAATACGGGAAAGAATTACTATACTAGAGAAAAAGCTTTACTTTCAAGGATACCGCTTAATGCGATTTCACCTAAGTTCAGCTTTAAGTTAGTCTTAGAGACAAAAATCCAACCATTAGGCATCAGGTACTACCTGTTCCTAAGCTGAGTTCCGGGAATGACTCACGCATTGACGCGCAAGAGTTGGATCAGACCATAAGAGAAGCTCTTAAAAAAAAAAGAGAATACGCCTGGGTTAAATCAGCAAAAGGATTAATAGTAAACCACAGCCTCAAAGGTTCCAAAAAATGTATCCAACAAGGAAATCATGTTTCCTGGCAATGTTCTACAAGGCCACTTCAGGCTTCGAAGCTGCCAACACTGTCTGTGAAGAGAAGAAGAAGTCCACTGAACATATAATACTAAAGCACAGACTCAACAGTTTTTGGGGAACATAGCGCAACACAAAACCCTCAAAAAAATTTCTTACTTAGAACCCACAGAAAAAGGGCTGATAGAAAAGCTGATAAATCGTAGGCTTTGTTCGCGGTGTGCTATTTTCTATTAATAATAACAGGTAAGAGGGCTAAAGTCGATGACTCCAAAATACCTCTACATTTGAGACATATATACGCAAACGCACACACACAAACACGCGCGCGCCCACCGACTTACATCCTAGCTGACTGCCCTAGGCACAGTGTCATGATCCCCTTTTACCCATTTTTAATGGTTACAAGGTATACAAATAGAGGGGAAGCTAACTGGGATTTACCGAAGTTTATATACCCCCGAAGCATGATGTATGCTGCCAGTTTGTTATTATATGGCTATACGATACAGTCATCCGATTTTGATCAAATTCTCCAAAACTGTGTTGGAACAGATAATATTCATATTTGGAAAGTATAAACACGCTACCATTGAAAACAAAAAGTTTTTTCTCACTAAGACTTTTTTTCAGACCTATCTTTTGTATGGCAGCTACACAATATAGTTGTCCGATTTTGATAAATCTCGGTGAAATTATGTAAAATCATAGAATATTATAAATATGAGGGTTGGGAGCTATAGCATTGAAACGAAAAGTTTTTTTCACTAAAACTTACTTTTTTAACCATCGTTCCTATGGCAGCTATATGCTATAGTCATCCGTACCGGCCGGTTCCGTCAAATGTGCAGCGTATTTGTACCAAAAGATAGCTTTAAAACTGACGGAGGAGATAGCATAGAAACAGACGGACATGGCTATATCAACTCAGCTCGTCATGCTGATCAAGAATATATACTATATGTGGACGGAGATGCTTCCTTCTGTGCGTTACAAACATCCGGACAATTTTAATATACCCTCTCCAAGGGTTTTATACCTTGGTAAATTCCTTATCAGGGTCTCCAACATTTAGAAGTGAACTCTTGAAACATGGGAACAATATTTGAAAATTTTTTTTAAAATTACTTCAGTTACTTTAAAATAGGGTTAATACAGGGATTGTCAAAGAATATAAAAGTGTAAGTAGTTCGCTAAAAGTTAAAGATAAGCTGTAAATTTGTTCTATACTAAAAGAATAGCGGGCTGAAGTTTGTAAAAACAGCTGAGCACACTTAGGAACAAGGACATGGAGACTTGGCTAAAAATTCAGTATAGAAAATACAAGTAATTAGGGGAAAATTGGTTTAAAAACAGGTCCCTCTAGCTAGAAGTAGTAGTAGTATGATTTATTTTCAATTTTTTATCTCTGCACGAAGGTATACTTTGTAGAGTATATTAAGTTTGTGCAAAAGTATGTAACAGGGAGAAGAAATTACTTCCGACCCTATAAAGTATATATATTCTTAATCAGCATCAACAGTCGAGTCGATATAGCCATGTCCATCTGTCCGTCCGTCCGTATGAACAAACAGATGTCAGAGATGGTAGGAGATAGAGGTTTGACATGTATGGGACAAATGCTTCTCTTAGTTTATTTTCAATTTTTGCCACGCCCCGCAATTTAGAAAAAACGTCATATCTCTACAAAAATTTTTTCAGATAGATTATTCGTAACTTCTAGAGATAGTTAGTCATTAGCAATATGTAGGATGGAAAAATAATGATCGGATGAGCGGTTCTCAAGTTATGAGACAAAAAGAATAAAAAAGCCCCCCTCCCTCCCCACGCACACGCAAGCGACACCGCATTGCATTCATCAAAGAGAGAGAGGGAGCGAGAGAGGGAAAAAACTCAGGCGGGAGCAGCCTGCATTCAACTTCTACCCCGGGCAGTAGTTATTGTCGGACTTGACCGACTTTCAGTAAAGCCGTTAGCCTAACAAATGTGACTCGATTGTTTCCTGAACTATCCTGATCACCGATCATAGTCCTTAAGAGCTTGGGTGATGTTGAATTCCCCGAGCCCCTGTGAGGGTAGTTGATAAGAGAGCGCCAATTGCTTTACGTTGCAACAGGGCGTGTTGCGTTTTCCGGTGCGGAACCTGAGGTCTATTCAGTATGGGCACCGGGCAACAAGAAGTGTTCAGTGTCCTCTCGGTCTTGAGAGTGAGATTGGCTCCGGGTGTTATGTGGGTGCTGTACTGTATGGGGTATAGTTTAAACTCATCATATGGTTGTGGGTTCGAGGTCATCTTGAAAGTAGTTCCTAGTCGAAAGGTTGTAATGCAGTTAGCTGTACGTGATGCGGGTCTGTCTAGCTCTAGCTTCTGTCCTCCTAACTGTCGTTTTGTAACTGTTGTACTTCGTAGAAGCTTATCCCCAAAAGGCCCATGTGTTGTAATCGCTCAGATTGCATTGCGTTGTGTTTCCAGTGCCATGGATTCCGGATAAACTGCGTTTTGGTCTCTACCAGATACGTTGTAACAACTCTTGGAAGACGAGTGGGTGGCATTCGCATGGTCCTGGTAACATAGTCGAAATGTATTTACATGATGATGGGAAGTCGTGATTCTAAATGTATTGCATGGTTGGAGGAGTACTGGGGTAGGTGGGTCGCAGGTGACAGAAAAACGAAAGAGCTTTCTACGTCTTCAATTAATCAACGCCTCTTGCAGCTGGTATGTTCAATATATTGACCCTTGACTGTTGCTTTTAAGTCGCATTATTATTTATGGTCGCATGCCGTGAAAAATGTCAGTTGGCGACAAGTGTTGTTCAAATGGCATGCATGGTTGCCACAACAACTACAACTACAGCAACAATAATGGCCACCCAACGTATGTATATACAAAAGCATTTGGCGCTCAATTTGATGTGAAACGTGCAGGAACCGCACACACACACACACAGTCGCAAAAAGGAAGCACAATACAAATGGCGCTGCTGGGCCTTTGTCAAAAAGGGAAAGCAGCAGTCGAAAGCAACAGCAAAATGACGACGCAACTTGGAACAGGCGAACAGCAAAGCAGCAGCAGCAGCAACTATACCAAAACGAACCTCATGCCGAAGGCTGTCCCATGTTCGTCTCGTTGGTTGCCTGGGCAACTTCGTGGCGTACACAAACAAAAGGATAAGTTTAGCCAAGTCAGCCAGGACGGGACAGGCAGGGCAACTAGTCAGCAAAGTCAAGCCGCGGCTCAGTTGCAACAGCGCAACGCATTTGCCCAGACGCACGCGACAGCGTCCAACGGAAACCGAAATAGAATTAAACACGTTAGTGTTGCCTTGGCCATCGATCGCACCTTCGTTAGTAAATGGTCGGTCGGGTCCTTAGCGAGGGCTAAGCAGTTGCTGTTTGTCCTTGCCGTCAGTCTAGAGCTTGAAGCAGCAGGCAACGGTAGCTCAAAGCGTGACCAAGCGTGCGAGAGAGTAAGTAAGTGAGCAAGTGGATTATTGTCTAGGTGTGCGTGTTAATGGCATTGTAATGCCCTCCAGTTAATTGTTATGCAATCGACGACCAGTTTCGATTTCTGAATCAAGTGAAATGTCTTTAAAACGTTATGCAATACTCGCGGCGGTCAGTCAGCTGCATTCTTCTCACAATGCAACGGTATTAACCACAGTTTTATCAACTTCAACGACAACAACAACAACAACAACTAGTAGTACAACAGCCTCAGCTGTTGATAGTGAAGAGCTGCCGCATTCTCAGGAGCAGGATGCTAGCTCCTCTTTTACCACCTACTATAGCAGCGGATTGGGTGTATATCATCAACAGCGTGGCATAGCTAGCGGTGGCGGTATCTCATTGCTTAATGGGGCCTCTGGATCAATTGGTAATGGAGGAGGAAGTGGTGGTGCTAGTGGTCCGCAAACCTATGCGAATGTGGTTAATGGCAATGTGAATCTACTGCTGGGCGGGTAAGTGACTGAAGAGATAGAAGTAGAACCAATTTTCCAATTTTGTACATCAATTTCTACATGTTACATAACAGAAATGTTAAGAAAACTGTTCAAATCAAACGATAGTCATATTGGTTATGATTTATCAGAAAGACACAGAAGCACAACATTTTTCCGGTACAATTTCCGATCATTTTGATTTTCATTTAGACAATTTTACAATAAATTTCCGAAAGTAAGAAATTTTTCACAAACTATAGCACACTTTTTGGAGAATACTGCAACCTGCATTTATTTCTTCTCACCCAAGTATTGCCTTTTCTTTCTCTCATGTTCTGATTTATGTGCCATCTGCAAATTAATAAACATCAACAATTCCAACAAACTCCAGTTGTTGTCCTTGCCCCTCTTCATCTTTTTCCACCCGTTTTGTTCTTCTTTCATCTTGCAAAATAATTATAATTGCGCTTCTGCTTGACAAGAAAGTGTCACTGGCTGGTTATTAAAATTCATTTTTATGCAACACGAGATGGCACAGAAGAAGAAAAAAAAACAGGAAATTTGGGTTAACAAAAAAAAAAAATGCAAGTTTGTCAACAAAGTTTATTTTATGTCTGGCAAACACGGCCCCAGCACGCGCTTCAATCCCGAAAACTTTATTTTAACTACATTTTTATCGATTCGGGTTGATAGTTCCCATTTTCCCCCCCCTTTTCCTTTTTAATGAACTGTTGACATGCGATAAATTGCGTGAACTCCGGAAAATGAACAGACAAAAACAATACAGCACACAACACACACCGGACACAAGTGCTGCATTCAAAGTGGATTAAGTGACGTCATTGACTTGTGACATGTAACAGATTACAGTCAGAACGAGGCTACTGGGGCTACTTACAGAATTAGTATAATCGAGACACGAGTGTGTCTGCCGTTAGCCATTTGGGGGCTTAAGCAAAGTTGATAACAGGGAATTTGCTGTTTAAAATCTGTATGATTTATGGTTTCGGGTTAAAGATGTATAATATGATGTGTGGGAGTGGGTTCAAGGGGGCTCGTCCATGTCAATTGCTTGCAGTGCCGATAAGCTAGGTCGCTATAATAAACCAGTTGCGGTCAATCGTAAGAGGCGTTATGATGAGATGAAGAAAGTGATAATAGAGTGGAGCAAAACGAAGCCGAGAAAGAACAGAAGAATAAATCTGAGATGATTTAATAAGGAGATAGCTAAAGTATCATTGAAAGGCATGTTTGCAAACCTTTTAAACTCTGCAGAAGGTTCGAGCACGTTATGCTGCTCGTGGATCAGTTCCTGTACTTATTAAAACAAAGATTTTGGTTCGAGTCTTGGTTCCGGTTTGGCGGTAATTTTGAAATGTAACTTTCGGAGCAAAAACAACAACAACCACAGAAAAAACATCCCTTATAAGCGAGACTTGGTCGTGCATACTGCACTTGCTGCGCCGTCTGCTTGCGCGGGCTGACGCCGACTCGCATGGATTTTGTTGTTTAACTCACTTCGAAGCGAGAGAATTGCACTTGTTGCGACGTCGGCACCCTCAAAGTGAGGCAATATTTAGGCTAATCGTTGCTGATTGCTGATTTAGAAAATTGAATTTAAGTCCCAGCATACCCGAACAGGTTCTTTGAGGTTTGTTTTAGCTTAGGATAGAAATCATCCCATTCTTTGACGTCTTACACAATCATATTCAACAGTGACTTACAAATTTCGAAAAAAAAAAAATAAGTAAGAGCGTTGCAGTCGAGTGGCCCGACTTCGAATTGCAAATCTGAAACCAACTTGATTTGGGTACGGCATACACCTATGTACATTAGAGCGGTGCCCATGTATATGAAATTTTATTTTGGCATCAATGCCATTTCTGTATATATTTGTGTAAAGTTTCCTGCAGTTGCAGTCGAACTCATTTATTATTGAACAAATGACTGAACCGAGGGCATAGAAAGCCTGCCTGTGCTTGCACTTGTGCGTGCGCGTGGGGTTTTTTATTTATGCAAATTTTGCATGACCACCAAAAGCGGTTTGTAAAATGAAAAATAAAAAAAAAATAAAAACTCTGGCGTCTGGACAAAAATTCGTGCAAATTGCCTGTCGAGCCATAACTACCGAACAAGAAACAAACAAAAAAGTAGAAAACATGTAAAAGCACTAAAGTCCAGACTACAAAATACCCTGCACACACCTGTGTTTGTGTGTTTTCATTCATTTGCTTGTAAGCGAATATTGCCTCAATATCAAATAGTGAAAAATCCCTGTGTTATTTGTCCCATCTTATAGACAGATAGTTATTAAGCCCTAGAAAGGTCCGAAAATTCCAGATTGTCCAAAGAAGGGTAGACTTTACTCAATAAACGGTATGCTTGCCAAATAATTTACGACATTGTGGTTGACGCCATCCACAAACACACAAACAGGCCAATTGGCGATTTATCTGGATTTTTAAGTGCCACTGCCTTTATGCATGCAAACGAGTACCTACATTTGTATACCTATCTTCCTACGTATTCCACAGGCCTATGACAGTCGCCAGTTGATGGTCACTCTCTTTGTGTGTCTGTGGGGTATAAGGCTATCCGGATATTTACTGTATCGCATCATCAAGTTGGGACGAGACAAACAATTCGAGGATACGAGAAGCAATATCATACGCTATGCTGTGTTCTGGACATTTCAGGTGAGTGGACTGCAACAGATTTCAACAAGAGTATTTTATTAAGGTGATTAAAGAGACTGGAAACATTTTTGATTGGTAAAAAAGTCATTGGATGAAAATTGAAGAGTTTTCAATTGGGATTGAAAGTATGGTGGTGCGAATTTTTGTGTAAATGCCAGATTGTCTAATGAGTTTAGTATGGACACTTGTGTTGTTCGTTTCTTATACTCATGCGAGAAGAGAACGCAAAAAATTTGTGTATTCGTTTGGTGTTTCTCCGTCTCTCTCGACATTCCAATAACAATTAAACGTGGAGAGCGAGAGCAAAATAAATTAACCATTCACATGTATTAGTAGCATGTGTGCAGTGAGCGTATGAACGCCAGTATATAGGCCACAGATGAGAGAAATCTAGATAACAGATTTGCTCAGTCCCTCTTCGCTGTCAACTGCGCTGCTATGGCGGTCAGGTTCGATCCTCGCCCCGTCTTGCTCTGTCGCGGTTTTATTTCGTTTGCGCCATAGCTTTGCTGATGGGTTGGAGTGAGACGGGGCTCAGACGGTTCGAGTTCGTGACGAAGACGGTTGCTGTCTGAAACTGAACTGGGTTCGACCGAGCAAATCTGCAGTCTAGATATTAGAAGGTCGTTGAAGACGGGCAAAAAGAAACAACCAATTTGCCAGACGATCACACAACACACTCAGTCACAAAAATACTAATCCGACAATGAGCTGTGCTTAATTCAGGGACCGGCAAAACACACATTCACATTTTGGCGCTGGGTGTGTAGCCAGGGCAACAACAATGTTGTTTAGCACTTTGTTGTTGTTGCAACTGAGTTTTGACCGACAAGAGAAGAGAAATCTAGATAATAGGTTTGCTCGGTCCGTCGCTGTAGCTGCGCTGCTATGCCTTAGGTTCGAAACCTCGCCCGTCTTGCTCTTTTTCGCGGTTGTGTTTTGTTTGCACATGCTTTGGCTGATGGGTTGGAGTGAGACAGGGCTCTGGCGGTTCGAGTGACGTGGACCAAAACAGTTCGAGTTCGAGACGAAGACTGAAATCGAACTGGGTTCGACCGAGCAAAGCTGTAGTCTGATATTAGAGTGGTCGTTGGTGTCGACTTCGCTGCCGCATAGCAGTTGTATACACAGAAGATAGGGACGCGCTGGACTCTGTTATAAGCTCATCGCTGCGTTCTAATACAACAATGCCGCCGAGCAAAATAAATTGAAAATTACAGACAGTCAACTCCGCAAAAGTTTTTACCGCGACTTAGAGCAAAAAGTTATTAGAGAGGAAAAAATTTTACAGTGTTAATCAGTCGACACCGCTTCTTGTCAAAAAATTGTCAGCTGTTCGCTCTCATTTACGCTCTCCACATACTTTTTGGTCAGCTGTTCGCTCTCTCTGGATACATTTGGGTTATGGTCGTCTCGCTCTAACCACAGTGATTTCCTACTGGCACTTTTAAAGTATCTTTTTGGGCACTATCGTTTAGCACGAGCAAAATTGAGAGGCAGCGCAAAGTTCCTTCCTAATACTTTTGGCTCCATGACCGCGAGTGCACTAGTAGTCAAGAAAACAGGCACTCTAGCGGTTTTCTAGTACCTAGTCCAAGTATGAGGTCGATCGGATAGAACCAATTTGTCAATATATTCGAACTTTTGTATAAATTTCCAATATTGGGGAAATATTTTTGATGTGAAACATCTTTAATTTCGGTTTGGAAAATTATAGTAGGAGTAAAACTTGATTTCAGCGTACTGTCACGCTGGGCGCTAGGGGTAGTCATTTATAATATGGTTGAGTAGGGTTCAGAGCCGTTCTGGACCCAACCTACCCGGCGAAATTCTAGTTCGGAAACACTTGTAAACCTGTTCATTCGGGTTCGTAGTAGACTGTTAGGCGGAGCTGAGCAGAGCTAGTGGAGCTTACGAATTTTACATACAGCTCAGCTAAGCTTTTGGTGTGTGGGCTGTCTATGTACTCTGTGCGTTTGATTTTAAAAAACTGATATGCTACTCTCCGCTCCGCTGTCTGTGTGCGGTGGGCTTTACTGAGGAATCGGCCAAAATATCGTATTCAGAGTTCGAGTTCATGATTAGCGCCATCCCGTTAGGTATTTTCGAGCTCATAAATAAGCCTGGAGGTTCATTATTAATTATTCATTACCATCCTTATCCTCTATTTTGTATTTTTTCCAGACTAGCTTTAATTAAATTTGGAAGTAAAAAAAAATTTAAAAAAAAACATGCTTTTACTTTCATAACAATATTTGATATTGTTGATTTACCCCTTAACGTTTTAACAATTTTTGGTCAACAAAAAATTTTATAATTTGTTTTAAACATTTCTAACTGAACAAAAAACAGATTGTTTTATTTTATTTATTTGAATTTCCCTAGCACGACAAGATGTATTCTTTATATGTCTAGTCACGACAGTTGCAGTCTAACGATAATTTTAAAATAGATTAAATGTAAATTAACATTTCACAGACAAAGTTCCAAATCAAAAAATAACAAAATAAGAGTTTAATTAAATTGGAATTGACTTTGTTTTAGATAAAAAGGAGAGGATTAATTTAAAAAGCTCATAATATATAAAGGGTGATTTTTAAGAGCTATGGGAAGAGAAATTTTTTAAAAAAAAAAAAACACATACAATTCAGAAAAATGTCTGACTGCGCCTCAAATGGTCCATCCGCTTAGTCCAATTTTGGCATACTTTTCCAAAACATTTCGGCCGGTATCTCACAAGCAAATGCTTCAATGTTTTCTTCCAATGCGTCAATTGAAGCGGGATTGTCTGTATAGACATGAGCTTTAACATAGCCCCCACAAAAAAATAGTCTAAAGGCGTTAAATCGCACGATCTAAGCGGCCAATTGACCGGTCCCGATCGTGAAATATAATGTTCACCGAACTCGACTCTCAATAAGTCAATTGTTGCGCGTGCTGTGTGACATGTGGCACCGTCTTGTTGAAACCACATGTCATGCAAGTCAAGCTCTTGCATTTTGGGCAAAAAAAGTTGGATATCATCTCACGGTAGCGCTCACCATTCACAGTTACGTTACGATTCGCATCATCTTTGAAGAAGTACGGCCCAATGATGCCACCAGCCCATAAACCGCACCAAACTGCGACTTTTTCTGAATGCATTGGTTCATTGATGGTCATCATTAACACTGGCCGATACAGCTGCGATATTTTCTTCAATTCGCACTCTACGTAAGCGTGTTGCTGGTTTAATGTCCAACAATGTAAATTTGGTGCGAAATTTAGTCACAATAGCCGCTTCAGTGGGTCGATGAAACTGACCATAAAATGCAAGAAGCACGCGATGAACTTTCTTAACAGAGCACGCATTTTGATAATAAAATTCTATATATTGCAAGCGTTGTTAGTTTGTAAGACGATTCATGGTTATAATTATAGACCAAACTGAAGATGTTTGACAGTGAAACAAAACACGAAACGTGAGTGAGCTGTTTAAACCAGTGTTGCCAAAAAGATAATAGCTTAAAAATCACCCTTTACATACAGAAAGCAAAGACTGAATAAAATGAAACAGGGTTTGCATACTCGCATACTCTTTAAGGGGGTATTCTCCATGTTCACCGTTTTTTTTTAGATTTTTTTTGTATTATTATTTTATAGCTTGGATGTTTGAGAATATCGCCCCAAAAGAATTTTTTGAAATTCAAAATACTTTAGAAGATATACAGGCCTGTTCCGGTTTTTACTTTCGACAAAAATTGTCGAATTCGAATTTGTTAAATGTGCTGCTGCATAGAATTGATTTGGTTAATCAGGTTAAAACGTTTTAACTTAAATCTGAGTGTAAAGTGAAGGTTTGATACGGATTTTCTTGATTGATGAATGGAGAAGAGAACATGCAAAAATTCGAATTCACTTTAGTGAAAAACAGCAACATGGCAGATAGCCTTTTTGGTCGACCAATGTCTTCGATAAAACAAGCAATTTTCAAATTACTTCAAACTTTAAACCCTCAACGGGGTTTCTTCGTCGAAAGACATAACCAAAAATTAACGGAAAAAATCTGTTTGGGCCTTCTCTTTTGTGACTTAAAACACTGAAAAAAAAGAATACTATATTGCTGGCGTATTTAATAAATTTCTTTTAATGCTTAAATTTATAAAAAGTCGTCTAAGTAATAATGAAATGAATGAATTCACCTTTTGTAGAAGTAATAAACTTGCAAAAATTGATTAAAAATATGTTCCATTTATTTGTAAATGGAAGTGTCAGGTCCATTATAGATGGCAGCAACTGGCAGCCTGTCACTGTACATGTAGCCAGGGCCTTGAGAATCTTTCCCTAAAATTCAAATTGAATTTGCACAATTTGCTGTGACTCAAACTGAATACCAAAGGCAACATCTATGCTTCAGACAAAATATTTATCTACCATTTTGTTGTTGATGTTTGAAGAGATTTTTTAAATTTCCATTTAGATGGAATTGGCCAAATAAAAAATGTAGTGTGCTCTTTTTCCAATTCCAATTATTTTGTTAACAACCATAGAATCGAGTGTCAAGGTTGAAAAATATGAAAAATAAATTGAATGAGGCCACTGCTCGAGTGGCTACCAAATCCCATGACGGAGGGTGGCAACCTGCAT
>JAEIFU010000830.1:0-94834 GCA_018904235.1 Lordiphosa stackelbergi | reverse complement strand
TTTTTATTTTGTTCCTAAGGAATAATTGTTAGAATATAATATAATTATTTTATTCACACTCTACTTGTGGTCTGCCTGTCAGCCGAGCGGAACAAATCATTGTTAGGCGAACGGGGCAAATACACCCATGCCACTAGTCAAAGTTCATCTATAAGAGGTCGCGCACACATACTGCTGAAAGATGAACATACTGCAGAACTTAAGGCTGTTTAACTAATAGTCACGCTCCGTGCATGCTTGTGTGCACTACCCTTAGGGCGCTGACGGCTGATCATGATATTTTAGTACGTCAGCCAGCTGAAATAAACAAACATGCTTGACTGATGCCGCAAAGCTGAGCTTACAATTAAATTTTGAAGATCAATCCAGTACTTGTTGTGAATTTCTAGCATGGACAGATCGTCGTTATTTGTTCGTTTCAGCCTTAAGTTCTGTCGTCAGTTCACCTTTCAGCCGCATGCGTGCGCGCTCCCTTAGAAGGACACCCGCCAAGTAATCAGTTGATTAATTCAGACAATTTTTGTGCTTTGTTGAAAACTTGAGAGTTCATTTAAAGTTAAAGAAAAATCAATGTATCGATCACTCACTTGCATATAAGGTTCTGTCGCTTATTATTTGTGAACGTCTAAACCGCTTATTAATACACTGATTGGACCTTAGCAGTGTGGCTTTAGACCTGGTAAATCCACCACAGACCAGATATTCACATTACGCCAAATCCTGGAGAAGACCTATGAGAGAAACAACAAAGCCGCTTTCGACACACCGATAAGGTCAAGGTTTTTTGAAGCCCTGTCTACCTTTGGTATACCAGCAAAGTACGTTCGACTTTGCATGATGACGTTGAGAAGCACTCAAAGCTCCGTCAAAATAGGAACGAACCTCGTCGAGCCTTTTGATACCAAAAGAGGTTTTAGGCAGAGTGATACCTTATCGTGTGACTTCTTTAATCTGCTGATGGAGTATATACTCCGCCGGTGCCCAAACGGCAACAGATCGGGCACCATCTTTAATAAAGATGTAATCGGCAATACCGAACGGGCGGTAAGCATGGCGATTTCAGAGATTGAGAGGCAGTCGGAACTGATGAGCTTAGCGGTGAACGAGGACAAGACGAAGTACTTAGTGTCCTCGAAAAAGAAGTACACGCGTCTTGGGCAATCTGTTGCAATGGGAGAGTACAACTTTAAAGATTTAGAGGACTTTGTCTACCTCGGAACGATGATAACCGGCGACAACAACATCAGCCTAGAAATCCGAAGAAGAATCACAGGGAGTTCAAGAGGAGAGACCTCAAGCGAAGAACAAAAATAGCGCTATACAAGTCGCTTATCATCCCAGTCCTGCAATACGGCGCAGAAGCATGGGCAATATCATCAGCGGATGAGGCGGCGATTGGCGTTTTCGAGCGAAAGATTCTTCGCAGGGTTTATGGACCTTTGAAAGTTGGCGAGGATTTTCGCATCCGAAGGAATGACGAACTGTATGAGCTCTATGGGGATACTAGTCTGGTCAAGCGCATAAAGCAACAGCGGCTGCGCTGGCTGGGACATGTTACCCGTATGGATGAACAAGCTCCAGCAAAAATGGTCTACAAGAGGAACGTGAAAGAACTGTGACATGGCAAGGTGGGACCAACACCTCTAAGGTGGGACGACCAGGTGCGGAAAGACATTTCCAAGCGTCAAACGGTTGTGATGCAAACATCGGACCAATAAAGAAGAAGTTTAAGGAGTCGGAGCGCGGTTTGTTCGAATAAATGTTCTAAATAAATTTCATTTATTGCATTCCTACTAGAAATATGATGCAATAAGACCCCCTTCTCTAGCACTTATCAACACTCAAACAACAATTTAAAGTAGCACTCAAATAAGTGTTAAAATAGCTGCAAATTTCTATCGACTCAACTGGTTTTCCTACTTGTGTGTTCATTTAAATAATTTTCCAAATTTTTCCAAAAATTATTTTCAACCTACTTTTAGGCTTATGCTAATTAAGTGTCTCACCTGGGCATAAATGCATTTTGTTGCTCATACGCCAGGTGGCTCAACTTAAGCATCTATTTTATTTTTTGTTCGTTGCAACTTTTGTGCCACGCCAGTTGCATGCAAAGTGTTTCATGTGTGTAGTGTAATGATGTTGCGGCTTTTTGACTTTACACGACCACAAAGAAACCCCACAAAAAGCCACAACGTTGAGCCACCAGAGCCACCTGATGCTGTAGCTCAAAAGTTGCAAAAGTTTAAATTGAATTCTTAATTATGGCAAGCGCACACACACACACACACACACTGAGTCTGGGCCTGCAATTTTAATGCACATTTTAGACAATAATTTTTGCAAATTGTCAAATGTGGCAGTTGGATATTTTTTTGTAGTTGTTTTGGTGCATTTTTAAGGATTCATGTCCGTTCTGTGTTGATTTATGTGACTGGCAAACTCAAACAAATTTTGATTTGTAGCCAATATTTAGACATCGAGAGAGGCAGAAATGGGAAAAAGTTCTGCCCTTCTGGTTATTGAAATCCAGTGCACACAACTTGGCATTCGTACTGGCAGTCAACGGTGCGTATGAGCAATCAGTCAACCAGTCAGTGAGTCAGTTAGCTACTGATATCTGCATTTATGCTTCACTTAGTGTAAATTTTCCAGGAATTGCGACTTTAAAGTGTAAGAGGCTGGCTTTAAATTGGGTTTAGAGAATTTTGGGTTAATATTTTCTATAGCATACTTTTTTGGTCCCTTAATTCATAAGAAAATTCAAATAAATTCGCTGAAATTGAAATGCTATTTTAGGTTTTATATGATCAACGAGGGGTGAACAATAAGTTTTGACATATATTCCCTTTGCTGCGACTTCAACGCAAGGACATTGCCTCACTTTCCCTTAGCTTCGTTAAGTTTTAATTTCAATAAGTCCTTAATTATCATCCACTTACTTCGTTGCACCCAGCCATTGGGGACTAATTAGCCAATGTCTTTAAATTATTCGCCAACATTTATCTTCCTTTTTGTATATGCCTTGTTCTTGTTCTTGCGCGGTTGGCAACTTGTAAATCGAACAAAAAATGAATGCTCTAATTAAGTTTTTGCATTGCAAATGAAGCACTGTGGTTAGACTTTTGGCAAATATAAACAAAATGCCAGAGCAACGAGTGTCTCTCTAGTCACTGCGTTGTAATTGAGTCGGAGTGCAAAAAAGGAAGATTGTTGATTGTTGGCTGTGGTTTTTGCCCCGAGACCAATTAACAATGCAAATTGAAATGATGAACATGAACCCAGTAAGTAGTGGCTCAACAGTAAGTAATTCATTTAGCGCACAGAATCTGGTGTTAGCGGCTTAGGCACATAAATCTTGAATGAGGAAATTGGAAAATGGAAGTAGAGAACAATGCAAAAGACAGAACTTTCACCTGTACAGCCATAAATTTCCATAGCAGCCAGTCAATTGTGCTTAAGCGACGACAACGAGAAGGAGGTAGAGCGCCATTGCCGTTGCCATTGCCGTTGCCGTTGGTTCACCTCCATTTGCCAAAATGCTTTTTGCTTGTTTTAGCGAGAGTCATGAAATTAGCACATAAATTTTTTGTCAATTGCAACCAAGTTTCAATTGCCTTGGCAAATGACAGAGGAGGGGGGACTAAGCTTAAAGACTGTTAGCTGCATGAATACTGAAGAAGTTAATTAAATATTTAAAGAAGAGTCACGTTAAGTACCCCGTACAAATTTAATTTTGTTTCCTTTTTCTTTTTGGCTGTTTGTCTTTGCTAAAGTCCTTTTTACATATTTCTTGATATAAATATTTTCTGCATGATAGCGAATACTGTTTATTTAGGTTCGTCTTTGTTTTGGCAAGTCAATTTGAAAGCATATTTTGTTGATGCAAAAGATACAAAATTTCATTTTAAATAATGTAAGTTTGTTGACTACTAAAATAAAAAAAATGTTTTATTGCAGAAAATCCAAGCCCAAGGTCGGAAAATGTGGAATTGAAGGTCATTTTATTCAGCAAATTTAATTATATTATTAATTTAAAAAACGCTTTTTTTGCAAGTTCGGACAACCTCTTTCTTCACCAAGAAGTATAAGGTACGGCAAGGGCCAAAGCTACAGTTGAAATACCTGACTGAGGTCTTAAATATTGTAACTGTAACAAGCCCAGCTAAGGCCAGTCGTGGATCACTCCAACAAATTTAAATTGCGGTGTTGGTTTTTGGCAATAATAAGACTTTGAAATGTTCCTTTCTCACCTTATTTTCATTAGCCTTAAGTTTGGATTTTACACGGTGTCTTAACCACTGTTTAGGATTACAGCCTTAACAATAACTTAGTAAACCCTTCGTTGATCTTCTCGGTGGCCCGTTTGGACTCACTGGCTTACCCCGGACCCGCTTGCTGATCTCAAAGCTCTCCGGCTTATGCTTCTTCATCGTTATTGTCTGGTAAACCAGTCAAGATTCTGACAGCCGAGATGCTCCAGTCTCGATTTTCCACACACCCAGCTAATTTTCCAATTTTTCTAGGTAAACTTTCTTTGCTGATCTTATTTCACCACTCATTCGCGTTGGTGCAAGCTTCAAAATGACTGCCCCTGACCCGAGGGTGAAATTCATTCGCTGTTTGTGCGTTCCAACTCTTTCCCTTGCTACACAGCTCCTGCGGCTAGTTCGTTAGACTTATTTAACCCTAAGTTGCCCAACTCCTTTTAACTTTGGTTGATCTTTACTTAACCCTAATATGTAAGACTTTTAATTTAAGTCCTCACAATACCAGGAAAATTGGTAGATCAAATATAGAAGAAAAGGTAAAAGAGGCCACAAATGCTGATCAGAACAAGTATCCTCTCACCATCACTAAAACATTGGATCTTAATCTCAGTAATGTAATTGTAATTCTACGCTCTATCATTACTCAATCCAGATGAATCTTGAAACAGGCGTGTGACCAGACTCGCAGTATCCTCATCTATACGAATGAATCCAAGATGAATGTAGGCGAAAATGGATCACTGACGCTTGGCGCGGGATCAGAAAAGATACAGATATGACTCTTAACAAAGGCTGCAAACCTGTAACATTCCTTCTAAAGTCTAAGGATCGGTTTGCGGATCGAATCTTAGGTTCTGGCTTAAGTCTTGGTTCGTATAGTTGACAGTTTTTGAGTCAATTTTTGGACAAAATATACAGGCACAATCATTGAGATTACTTTTTGAAAAGTAAATCGAAAACAATTCCGCTTCGGTTTCGTTTTCATGTTCTCAATTCCGAATGAAATGGCTCTCTTTTTACTCTTTGCTAACCACCGGTCCAAGCGAGACTGGCACACAAGAGAAAACCCACAAGTCAAAGCGAAACGATGGAAAATGGAACGGAAGGAAATGAGAAAGGAAGACTCAGTGGCGTAGCGTGGGGTTATGCCACCCGGGGCGGAAGCCGACTTAGCCGCCCCTCCCCCTTGAATAGTTCTAAATTTTAATATTCTTTCTAAAATTAAAAATAAGTTTTTCTAATTCTTTGCATCAAAAACTTCTTTGTAATATGAAGGGACGTACGCAGGATTTTTATTAGGGATGACAAAACCCTAAATTGTTCGAGTGGGTAGGGTTATTATTTGCTAATTAGTTGCTATCATCGTTAAGTATTATTGGAAAAATTCTTAAAACTGTGGGATATACATAAAGGATGCGCCGACAGACATTTTATCAAAATTGCCCCAAATGAAAACCTTATTTTACATTACTGATTACTTCGTTCACAGGACTGAAACAAAAATTATTTCGAGGTCGAACATAGTTTTCTGGTTTGATTGCAAATGCGATTCGAATTAGCTTTCTTTGTAGTCTGCCTGCAGCGGTCCATTTATATTATTGGACGAGTTGGACTACGTTTTTTGGAAACATAACATAACGCAAACTGTGGAAGTCTATCCGTTCGATCTCAGTGGCAAAGATGTTTTAGTTTAGAAATAGTACATGAGATTGTCCTGCTCGTTGGGCGCCATTATGACCTAAGAAATTGAAAGTTGTCTAGTTGCCAATCCTACTGAACCCCAAATATTCGGAAAATATCACGAAATCGATGGATAGCGAACTATAAAGAATTAATGCAAAATATTTTTGGTGCTTGCTAATTGTTCTTTTATAATTATAGTGTCAATATAAATTTGTGTGTTTTTTTAGATGCAAAAAGGAATTAAATAACTCTTTCTGAATTGATTAAAAAGTTTATTTAAAAACAATTATCTGATTTTGCTCATAGGATAGAAATTTTGGTTTTCAAAATGAAAACAATGATTATTATTTTATAAAATCGATTATTTTTAAATTGTTGTTCAGTTGACACAACTTTTGCTTCATAAGAAATTTTCAAAGCATACTACAAATCCGCACCCCTCTGCATACGCTCTTGATAACATTATCAATATATTGGAAGGGCTTGATTAAAAGAAGCGGGAAGAAATAGTGAAAGATATGGAATCCCCAACATCTTTGATTAAGTCAAACACAAGGTGTAAGAAGTGCAGCATTTTTGACTTGAATTGTAGACCACTGATCTTTAATCCCTATAAACTGACTCGTAAGCTTTCCAAAATGCATTCAATAAATATTTATTTTATTACCAGATCTGAAGTGCAGAATCTTGCAACGTTCTTCATGTTGAAATAACAGCAGAGTATAAATAACCTTCAGGAATACCACTATGTATTATTTGAGAGAATAATCAATATAAATTTTGTAATTATTTGGGATCTCGGCGCCGCATCTGCCCTCCGGGGGGGGGATTCACACCAAAAAAAAATATTCTTTTTTAATTCGAATAACTTTTTCGGTTTGGTGTCAATCAATTCATGTCAAAAACGACCTGAATATACACTTACTAAATTAATAATTTTATTCTAAGGGCTACACTCATTATTGTTAAACATACATATAGCATAAAAATAGGGGTCTTATTGTTTTTTTTTTAACCTACTTTAACTTTATTTCAACGAATTTTAAAATTCATCTTTAAATTTTCTATATTTGATTTAAAACTTGGTTGGAGGATTGTATTCAACTGAAACTATTTGTATATATACGGGGTCCTGTTTGGGTTCAGGCCCGGGAAGTAACAAGATTCGGTATAGCTGGCGCGTATACGGGTCGCGCGCAAGATAAGAATACATAAAGCAACAACAAATTCATTGAAGTGCTCTTCTAGCTCACTTTCCGTGCTAAAGTTTTGTTGTTGACGCGTTCATGTGACTCTCTTCTCTCTCTGCCATTTCTCTGGGAAATTTAAAAGCAACAACAATGTTGCTTATGCGAAGTCGGCGCTTGCCTCGCTCGCTGTGGCCGAACGCTTTACGCTATTCTCGGTGGGTTTCTCTTTCTATTTCTTGTAGTTGTTCTCGCTTGGGCATTTGGGTTTGTTTTCACTCGGCCGTAAGCTCATTCTGGGCACCCCTGCACTAAAGCGTTTGAAGATGATTAAGACGAATTGAATGGGCGCCCTGATTGTCCCTAATTCTAAGCCCACTTTTAGCAAACGTCCCTTGAGTATGTGTCATTCAGAATTGACCATTCTTTGGTTCAGTGAAAAGAAATATTGCTTGAGACTTAACACCTGGACTACCCAAATTCTTTCTCCGACAGTGTACAACAGTTTTTGCAATGCGCGAAGTCATTACCAGGGCTTATAAATAAACAGCAACTGATTATAACCAAGTTTTCTCCAACTCTTGTTTGTGGTTTTTGTTGTTTGAAAAGTGACCTAGGAAATGTTTCATTCCCAAACGTAGTTTACCTTTCAATTTCTTTAGTATTTTCCCCAAATTTAAATTATTTACACACCCGTGTCAGTTGACACATTTTATTTCTCTCCAATACCAAACTTTTTCCGCAAATTCACACTTTTCACCATGTCCGAATCATCTAAGCAGTATGAACCAAATGAAATGGACCAGGAGTTTGAAAATTTCTGGTCTAAAGTCTCGTGTTTCGTGGTCAGGGGATTTCCCTACAATGAGAGATGTGATTTTGTGATGAATGCCACGAATTGTATATCAGGGACAAATTTTGTTCCCTACATGCGAATGATGTCCTGCACTTTTAAGGTAAAAAATAAATTCGAGGAATTGGCCTTCCTTACACTGCTGGTGCTGTTCTGCTTCGAACTGCTGGTGATCATGGGTCAAGTGGTGGATATGTAGTAAGCAGCATTGGGCATAATTTGGTAGTAGATCTTACGTCATTTTCATTGCAGTTATAGTCCTGCCCTGAAGGTGGTTTCGCGCATGCTGCACATGAATGAGCATTTGGCTGGGGTGACACTATTGGCCTTTGGCAATACCTCACCGGATCTGTTTGCCAATCTGGCATCCATGAATGAGGAGGTACCGGTATTTGCAAATAGTTTGTCCACCGCTCTGTTTGTGGCCATGTTTACGGGTGGTCTGGTCTGTTATATAAGACCGTTCAAGATGAATGCACATGGAACCACACGAGATATTCTGTTCTTTATATTGGGCGTCTCGCTGCTGGACTATGTACTGGCCACGGATGAAGTTATCACCATTGAGGAATGCTATGGTGAGTTTAATTATTTATGGAGCTTCGTTCCTCTCTTTAGTTTTTGCTCTGCTTTTGTAGTCATGGTGATGGTTTATTTGTTATATATTGTGGTAAATGTGCTGGATGTCTATCTAATGCGTGTCTCCATGCGTTGTAAGTAAGAAGTAAAGTGTGGATGTAAGCCCCAACCACTGATTACCGTTAACACAGATATGCTGCGTAAAATTGAGAAGCTCAAAGAAGAGCCACAGACTCCGGAGGTAATGAAACGACTCGCTTATTTAGAAAAAACTTACGATGAATTAGCCGTGGACGATCAGGTGGAGATACTCGAGCGTGAGACAGTTCACCTTCCAACTGATACAGCTGCTGCCAACACTCTCAGCTATGGAACAAAGCGTCAAACATACCAACGCCAAAGTGTACTGTTGCATGCCAAGCGGAATGTATTTTACGACATAGCACAGAGCCGAAATCGTCACTTGTTTCGGGAGTTTATAGTGGCCCTTAATCCTATCGATTGTGATCAATGGTCCAAATCAAGCTTATTTATGCGAGCCTTTCTATTGGCCAAGGCTCCGGCCGTGTTTCTATGTGCGCTCTATATACCCTTGGTGGACTATGAACTTAACAAGAATGGCTGGAGTAAGCTTTTGAATGTGATACAGATTTTTCTAAATCCAGCAGCTACGGTTATAGTTCTTAAAGGTGAATATGTTTCTGTGATTATTTTTTTTTTTGTAAACCTTTTTCTATATCCCGGAAATTTACAAAAAAGAACAAAGATATTACGACCAAAACGTTCTGTATGAAAATCTCTTTAGTCCAATAAGTACCTATATATTTAGTGAATTTTCGGGCCATTTTTTACCCTTAACCTTGTGCTCTATTCCGAATTGAAAGACCTTAGTTTTTCCAACGGAATGGTATTAAAATTTCCGGGTTACGGTTTAAAAATCTAAGGTCCATCATCAGAAGGGATAAGAGATGAAGAAAGTTGTCAAGTACATACATTAATTCCTATCTTCGGTAGAGAAGGCTAAGCTACCCTGCAAACATTTTGTCGGGTTTCTTATCTCCCTCGTCAAAAAGTGAGATTGGCGATAGTTTGAGTTGAGAGTTTGATGATAGTTTGGCGATTTACAAAAACAAAACACACAAGGTTTCGCATTTTTAACATAAAAGGGATAAATTGGCGATATGTGGCATCAATTTCTATTGCCCTATATATATGGACAGAGTGATAAATAAGAACTTGAGAATTACAAGCATGCATATAGGAGTGAATGCTTTCAAATAGATTCAATACAAGTAACCCTCTAGTTGCCTCGTCTTAGACGCAATGCGTGGCGCAGTCGTCTAAAACGTCAGTCCCATCGTGATTTCTGTCCAAGGGAACCGAGTTCGAATCGCCTCAGAGTAAGTTAAAGTTTTTCATGTAATTAAGTATAAGTTTGTTTAATTCGTTGTTTATCGGAACAGGCAAGCAGAGAGCTATAGCAGCAGTCAGCAGCAGGTTGTGTAGCAGCGCGCACAAATATTTATTTTTTTGTGTGAATCGCTTTCTTATCCCTGAGAAGACACTTTTTCGTATCTCCCAGAAGAAACGCTTTCTCTCCTTCAAGAAGTGTCGCAGAGTGACACATTTCTTCCCGAAGGGAGATGAGAATGCGATAAATATGCGATATCGCCAGAGTGAAGCGACACCTACTGGAAGAATCGCATTCTTATCTTCTGCATCCTGTAAGTTGAAAAGCTTCAGTTCAAAAATCGAAAGATAATTTGGGGTCTAAAAAACGTTTGTAAAATTTAAATATTTAAATTATACATATATATTTTTGTGTTTAGAAAGAAAAAATTCGACATTAATTTCTTACTAATTAAAAAATTTGGACCCAAAGGGAGAAAAAATTTTGTTAAAAAAGGTTAAAGAAACAGGTCCAGAATATTTAACACAATCGTCCTCATAATATTTGAGAATATTTTTTCTTATTTTGAGCTGATAGGAAGTTATTTTGTAAACAGGTTTTGTTCCACTGTGTACATAAATGTACTACATTTGCTTTACCCTTATCAAACCTAACTTATGTTTTATTTCCATGTCAAAATCGCAATGCTTGGGTCCGGTTCGGGTTTTTTTGGGGGTTGGTTTTAGGCGGTCCCCAAACTTGTGCTTCATAGCTTTTTTGCGTTCTGATCAGATCAAGAAATCAATCAATCAAATTTTAATAACTAAATTTAAGAAGAATTTTTTTCCGGTTGTACATTTCCTTTCCAATTTTGGATTTCACGTTTATATTGGAGGATTTTTCCAACTAAGTAAATATTATGGACATAAATTTGATTTTTTAGTATGAATAAAATCCATCTAAGAAGTTATAAAACATTTATTATTATCTTAAATCTAAATCAAACCAAAATACCAAAATTGTTTATAGTCTCTCCTGATAGTCTCTAGGCCTTGACGGCTCTCCAATTAAAAATTTTTAACCTCCCCCCAAAATTTTCGTGGAAAACTTAGTCTGGTGTGACCAGACTTAAGAACAAATTACCGAAATAATTTTTATATAAATATATACATATATATATATATAATAATTTTATAATAATTTTTATACTCGTTACTCGTAGAGTAAAAAGGGTATACTAAAGTCGTGCAAATGTATGTAACAAAGAGCAGAAAAGTAAACAAATATTCTTGATCAGCATCAATAGCCGAGTCGATTTAGCCTTGTCCGTCTGTCCGTCCGTCCGTCCGTCTGTCTGTATGAACACCTAGATCTCAGAGATGGTAAGAGATAGAGGTTTGACATGTATGGGACAAATGCTTCTTTTATCTGCACGCAGATCAAGTTTGTTTCAAATTTTGCCACGCCCGCCCCCCCCCCGCAATTTGGAAAAAAAGGTATATCTCCTACAGTTTTAAAGTTAGACGATTCGTACCTTCTAAAGATAGTTAGTAATTAGCAAAATGAATCGATTTGCCAAAGAAATGATAAAGATCGATAAACGGTTCTCAAGTTATAAGCAAAAAAGTGAACTAAGCCCTCTCCGCTACACTCCCACCTAAGCAATAAAAAATTGCATAAATTTATTTTTAGTCTGAAAATCCATCTAAGAAGTTATAAAACATTTTTATTATCTTAAATCTGAATCAAACCGAAACACCAAATTTGTTTATAGTCTCTCCTTGATAGTCTCTAGGCCTTGACGGATATCCGACGTAAATAATTTAGCTTACTTCTGGTGTGACCAGACTTAAGAACAAATTACGCCAAAAATTTAAGCTCTTTATAAATATATTTTATAATATTTTTTAATAAACTGGGGGTGGGTCACTCTACACAATCAGCATTGTTCTGTTTTGAAAAAAAAAAATTGTTTAAACATCGATAGTGAACTCCATCAATAATCTCGATTGGCTATCAAATAAAATTTGATGGTGGAAAATGAGATTCAAACTCATCATCAAAATCGGAAAATGGCCGAAAAATTAATTTCATCCGATCAGGATCAACCTCATTTTCCCAAATCACTATGAAAATTCAACAATGACAGCATACCATTCTTCGGAAAAATTGATCACCCGTGGTGAAAATGGTTGGCCGAGGACATTTGGTCGAAAGTTTAGTTCCCAGCGATTAGCTCCAAGCTCGTTTTTAATCCTACTCACACAAAAAATATGAAATGAGTGACTCTAAAATTTTTGAAAATCTCCCCCAAAGCTGGAAAACTATTGTATGAAACTCAAAACCTATATTCAAATCTTCACATAACAATAATTTTACCAATGTGATTTTAAAATTTTTAATCGGATCGATCGGATGCGACATAATATTCAGAGCACCATAAACAGGTTCCATAATCGTATTGTTCACCTTTTATTTTAGAGAAATCCTTGAAAAAAGGTACATACAACAATTTTTCAGGTACGATACATCGATAGGGGCCAAATTCACAACCATCTCTACATGCTCCCAATCAATATAAAAGTAAGTTGGATTATTACAGTCAAAAGATAGCTGACTGTGGACTTCGACTTATTAAATAAACTCTATTAATTTGTGCTATGTTTATGAAGCAAGTGCAAATGTAGTTAATTAAATTACAAAAATTTCCATTTTTTATTTAACTTCAGTTTATCGTTGACGGCTTAAAGGGTGACGTAATATTAAGTGGCCTCAATGTTAGTTCAACTGTTCAAAGTATAACGAGACCCACAGCCTATTTACATAGACTTCACAAATGAGCTGTTAACCGTAACATGAACATGTTGAGTTTCACATTAGTTCTGTGCTGCACTTATGTTAAAATTTTGCTTCTACTTCCCTCAATTAAAGGCTTATAAGTACATTCGAAGTAACGAGAAGTTTCATACAAAAATTTAGGGAAGAAGAAGCAGAAGTTATGATTTCGCCACTTGAATGTTACGCTTAACAGCACATTTGAGGAGACTATGTAAATTGGCTGTGGGCCTTATTGTGCTTTCAGCAGCAGACGCAACATTGAGAATGCACCATGCACCTGCTTCTACCTGGATCGATTAGCTGAAGTCCTTTAGCATGGCAGAAAAAGAAAAGCGAAAGAGTCGTTTGGAATTGTCTTCCCATAACGAAAAATGTCTTTAATTTTGTTGGTGAAAGATCGGGCTGTCATTTGGGATCTTTTCCACCCCAAGCATTCGGTCTTAAATTTTGTGAACAAGGCTTGGGGAGAAGTTACCGAGCTTCTACAAAAAATTAACTTGGTATCAAAACGGCGTAATTTGTTCTTAAGTCTGGTCACACTACTCTGTACTTCCACGGTGACGAAACATAGGACGAAGTTAGCTAAATCACGTACTTTGGATGTCCGTATGGGCCTTAAGAGAGGACGGACGGACTTGGGTGGTGAATGCTTTCCTTGTATTTTCTCCTTCATTTCCTTTCCAAGGGCTTAATTTCTTTATACCCTTACCTCACACAGCTTTACTAATCCGCTCCACTACAAAAAATCAACTTTGGTACTCTGCCATAGCGGATGAGTATATCTATGGTGTTTGGACATTTGTGGTCACGATTCCCTTAGCCTTAATTGTTTTCTTACATTCACGAACCGATAAGCCGCCCCCATATCATTCGGTGAGTTTCTTCAGCATATACAGTTTGTTCCTAATCAAATGTATCCTAACCTTTAGCTATATACCATCATGAATCTAACTGGCTCCATGTTTGTCATATTTGTTTGTGCCTCAGAAATTGATTTGATATTGGATGTGATTGGCAGTATTTTGAATATACCCAGTGACTTTATGGGCGTAACGGTTAATTCCGTTGCCGGTGCTTCGGGTGACTTGATAGCAAATACAGCGATGGCCTTTCAGGGTTACGAGAAGATGGCCTATGCAGCTGCCATTGGTGGTCCTTTCTTTAGTAAGTAGTTTGGGGATATGTCGAACTTTGAAGTTGATTTTGTTTACACCTTCAGCTGTACTTATGGCCACTGGCTCCGTGCTTTATGCCAAAATTTTGAGAGGTCAAGTGCCCACAATGGAGGAACAAACCGGGGAATATGGTGCAAATGCTTTCATCTTTTTGAATTTGGGGCTATTTGCCACATTGTTATGGACCTCCACATTGAATTTCTTTTCACGCCGCTCTGTGGGCATATTCTCAATGGCCATTTACTTTTTATATATAATTTTTGCTATACTCATAGAGCAGGGAATTATACATTCCTATGCTTCGGATAGACGTCTAACCGATTCGTTTGGTCCTGATGATGACGATTAAGCAAGAAAAAAAGGGAAATTTTATTCTTAATATTTTTACTAAATGTCACAAAAAAATAAATTTAAAGTACAACTAATCACCACAGTTTCCACTCTTTCATGTCGTAAACTCGCATTTAGTTTTTTTTTTTTGGTCGGAAACATTTGCTCTCGAAAATAAACGGATGTTACCATTTTACTAACATGCCATGGTCCTTGTGCTCCTTTATCCTGTTCATTGGGCCATAAAACTGCTGCTGATGTGAGAAAAGCTTTTTGCTCACGCTACTTTTTTTTGCTTTCAGTTAGTTTGTTTGGTTGGATCAAAAAGCAAAATATGCCATTGATTGATTGTTCTTGTAAGTTTCTTTTGCGTTTTTCTAACAGAATTGTGTGTGTGTGCTCTTTGAGTTGGTTGACACTGAACAGAAATCGGTTCAGAAATTTATTTAAGCTCATATTTCTTTGATTTTTTTTTTTAAATTTAAGAAAAATGTGACTTGCCGAAAACTGGCGGAAAAAAATGTGTACATAATCCAAAACTAGAACAATCGGTATTTACCGTAATTAACCAAAGATTTGGCGAAGAAATCAGGCACAACCGTGTCAATGATGTAAAGATTGAAGCAAAGGAATAACCTAAAGACATAAAAAAATCAAATTGCATAAAAGAAGTCTGTGAAAAGTAGAAGTTGGAAAGCAGAGAGCAGAAAGCAGAGGCAGTACTGTTGACGAGTCTGTGTCGACAATTGACATGGAAAAATTTTTGCCATAAGGTGCTGATATGGCAGGCCATTTGCACCCGTGGCCTTAAAACCAGGGCTGCAAATCTCCTAAAAATCGGGAGGGGTTCACTCTGGGGTTCGAACCCGCTAAAATTTTTGGGTTCGGGTTCATGGAGCGGGTTCAGAAGGTCGCTGAGCCTAGGTTCTGGTTCAAGCCGGGGTTCAGGAATAATTTTGAAACAAACTTAGTGCCAATTTCCCTTCTTCCAGATAGCTAATATGTGTCAGATCTAAAAAAGTTTATGTGACATGTATGCAGAAAATGATTTTAATCATACATATCAGACGCTTGATAATATAATATTCGAACTTGGATCATCGAACGTTTTAGCAGGCTCCAGGTCAATAATTCATGGACCAATGAGAATTAGAGATAAAATTTACACTGCCTCTCGTTCTTGAGTGGTGATAAACTTGATGGTCCGCACGGGCGTATGTGACAGCGCAACCGTTAAGTCTATTTATTTAGACTTTTTCAACTAGACAGACACAAGACACGAAGAAGGATGGTCAACTGTACAGCTGTTTTAAGAACCTCCAGGTTCTATCATTATGCAGGCTTTGCATATCTTCTGCAAGTCGGCACAGGCCATTGCTATGACTGTTCGGGAATTCCAAAGGCAGCACAAGTGCAAAAACTGACAACAACAGAGGCCAAACTTATTTATTTATGTGATATTTCTTCTTAGTTCTAGAAGTAAAGGACTTAGTTGGAACTTCCAACTTGGAAGCACTAATTACTATGACGATTACCTAGACAATTGTCGATGGGGTTAATAAAGTATTTTTAAAGTTTTTATTTATTAGTTCCTTTTAAATATTATATAATGAAGTAAAATGTTTCTTTGTAATCTGTTTTTATTCCAAGGCTTACAAATGTTGGAAAATGGCATAGCAATTTTGCAGCTAGAAAAATGTAAATGAAGCCTCCGGCTCCGGAGGGGTTCAACTCCGAACCGGTTTGCATCCCTGCTTAAAACTAGGGTTTTTTACATGAAAGCTTGCTTAACAAAACGCCACATACCATTTGATAAATATTCACCAGCATACATCAAAAATCACGAATCAAACATTCAAACATAAAAAAGTTTATTCACAGAGAAAATTATCACGTTCTAAGATCATAATCAAATGGCCATGATTTTGGTCTGTTTTTTCCGTTCATAAAACATGAACGGTAGTCATGAAATGATAAAAAGTGTTCATGAAAATGTGAATATTTTAGCTTTTTATGTTTTCAGTGCTTATTACCATTTATTTTTTGCATTGTAAAAAACATAGACAATGTTAAAAACACCTAAAAAACAAAATAAAAAAGAAAAACAGGACACAACGGGGGATTTGAACCCAGTATCAGACAGTCTCAATGCTTACTTAAGCACTACGTTCTTAAGCATTCATTTTTATACCCTTGGAGAGGGTATATTAGAATTGTCCGGATGTTTGTAACGCACAGAAGGAGGCATCTCCGACCACATTAAGTATATATATTCTTGATCAGCATGACGAGCTGAGTTGATATAGGAATGTCCGTCTGTCCGTCTGTTTCTATGCTATCTCCTCCGTCAATTTTAAAGCTATCGCAACCAAACTTTGCACGAAGTCTTTTGGTACAAATACGCTGCACATTTGTCGGAACCGGCCCTTCCTGAGAACCACCCTATGGTTAATATTTTTTTTTTCGCCGGCAAAGCGAGAACAAAATGTTCTTAAAACGAGCACATAATGAATATAAGACAAGCCCTAACCGTTCAAAAACAAAATGTTCATAGCATAATGTGAACGACTATTAGCAGACTATCGTCAACAAAAGTTCATGATTTCGTTACAATTCGAACGGATATTTATACCCGTTACTCGTAGAGTAAAAAGGGACTACTAAAGTCGTGCAAATGTATGTAACAGGCAGAAGGAATCATTTCCGACCTTATAAAGTATATATATTCTTGATCAGCATCAACAGCCGAGTCTATATAGACTTGTCCGTCCGTCCGTCCGTCTGTCAGTATGAACACCTAGATCTCAGAGATGGTAAGAGATAGAGGTTTGACATGTATGGGACAAATGCTTCTTTTATCTGCACGCAGATATAGTTTGTTTCAAATTTTGTCCATGCCCCCTCCCGCCCCCGCAATTCGAAAAAAAAGGTTATTTCTCCTACAGTTTTAAAGATAGACGATTCGTACTTTCTAGAGATATCAATTTGCCGAAGAAATGATAAAGATCGGATGAACGGTTCTCAAGTTATGAGCAAAAAAGTAACAAGCTTGACTGCAAACGACTTGAACAACTTATGTTTTTTTAGTGCGTATATTGTTCTGCGCACTTGAAAAAATTTTGTTTTTGACTTTCTTCTTCCATCCACCGACTTAGCCCCTTTATATCCCAAAACATAGCAAAAATTATGGTGCTTTCCAAAAGTTTAAGACGTTTATAGTTCAAAAGATATGCATTAATTAAATTTTAGCGAACTTAAGGAAAAGCCGAAAAGTATTCAACATTGCAACCAACTCCGCTATTTATTATCCGATCCAACATAGAACACATCATATCCGAATGCCCCTCACTAGCCGCAGACAGAAACCAATTCTTTCAAAACACAAACCCACTAGACGCCCTAATAAACTTATCAATGGACAAATTAAAAAACCTGCTAAACTTTCTAAAAAACACCAACCTCTTTCACAAACTGTAACACATGCTCACCCAACTGTACTGTAAAAAGATACCATAAAATTAAACCCTAATCATATCTTTATCTTAAGTGGCCGCGTGTGGCCCAGCGGTTAGTGTGCTGGACCGGGGGGGGGGGGGGGGGGTGGGACCCGCCTCGGAACATCAAAAAAAAAGTTTTCTCCTTCTTTAGCAAATTAGCTTTACACATACGGTCACCTCACAGTAGTGGAGCCAGCTGTGAAGTATCTAGCCATGAAAAAGCAAATTCTCAAACTTTGCCGTTCGGATTCGGCGTTAAACTGAAGGTCCCTTTCTCTTGTGCGAACAAATTTAAAGCACACACGCCAAGAGATTGTGAGAAGCTTGGCTTGGCCCCTTTGAGGGGCTGTATAGCCAATTTTACCTTAATCATATCTTTATACATATATATATTTTTTAGTCATAACCCTTCAGTACGGCTGTTTATAAGTTTATAACTTTAAGCTAGTCATACTAAATAAATAAATAAATAAATTATCCGATCCTTATGAAAATTTCAGAAATTACACAGGCCAACAAAATTACCTCTTTTGTGAGGCCCCCAGCCCTCTTTGTGTTGTTTAATTTGGAAAATCATAATAGTCACAAGGGGCGTAATATGGAGATTATGGTGAGTGCGGAACTCCTTTGGCCCATTCGTAGCCCAATTCATAAAATTTTAATGTCATTCTCGCGAGGTTGTTTGATATTAAGCCAATAAAATTGGGGAAAATTGTTTGAATATAGAACTGTCTGAATGTTATTGTACATTTGCTTGACAATTAATGGAAGATCTATGTTAGATCATACTTCCTATACACATTTTGTGTATCAATCTAGTTCCCCTTTTAATTTATTTTTTCGGGATTAACCACCAGTGGTTTTGTCCATCAAGCTGAAATAAATGCAATCGAATTTATGAAATTATGAGGGTCTTTAGGTCACATGCTCAAGTGTTTGAAATAAAAATTCGACCACCGCTCTGGTCTGGCCAAAAAATAAGCACCTTCGGGCTTGCTGATGCTGCTCGCTTGATTTTTTTGGGCTGCATTGATATGTGTTCTGTCGCATATAACTCATATACCCAGAAATTTTTGCTCAGTATGACCCCCACAATTTTGTAAAAGCAAATTGATCATCAAATAAATATGTAATCCTTGACGGATGATTGGACATTCACATAGATGAATAAAATATTTATCTACAATAACTTTGCCATAATAATTTCAATAATATTTGGTTACTTAAGCTTACATTCCTACTCTCAGTTTCTGATAAATTGGTAGTTGAGAAATCCCTTTGTGATGAATACCCATGCCTTGTGTTTATTCAAGGACATTCAAACACAAAAGCCACCTGCTGCTGCTATTGCCAATATGAGACATTCGAAGACGAGGTAGGAATGTGACTCGAAGGATGCCAGCAAACTTTTCACACCTCAATGCTGGCAACTCAAGTGTAAGTCGACGCTAATTGCAGCCAAACCGCAGAGCACAGACATCAGGCAAGGACGAGCAGGCGTTTGCCAACAGCAGATTCATTACCCACATAGATGTAGTTGGGTGTAGTTGGGAGGTGTAACCAAATGATATGCAAATCGAGCAAATGCTAGATTCGCCTCATTAATTAAGACCTGCATAATGTTGCATGTTGCTTATACGCCATGTTGCCCACCCAACTAATTGAGTTATAAATGCTAAACGGCTATTTATGGGCAGATGCTAGTAATATTCGTTTACTTGTCGGAAATATTTTCTTGGCCTGACAACTGCAATACTTGCTGTAAAAAATGCAGCACAACTTTTCCACTGCGGAAATAGCAAACTGGCAAACTGGCAACTTTTGCTGCTGTGGCGGGCGTTGTGGAAAAATTTGTGGCATTTTCTTGGTATTTCCTTTATTAAGAAATATGATGAAGTTGGCCCGCTTAGCTGCTGCTGTAATAAATGGCATAAACTTTAAGCAATATTTAAAGAAAATCGTTCTCTCCTCACCTTCTAAATCAATTTCTGGCCATGCATAAGCAAACAGTTTCTTATTTCAATGCCATTTGGCACTTTTGCCTTAAATATTTGATGACTTTCACACAGTCCAACCGGGAAATGCATTTTCGTTACTTTGGCAAAAAAAAAACCTCGAGTAAAATGCAAAACAATTTGGTAACAGCCAAAATGCATCAAAACTCATGGACTTCCTCCGCTTCTTTTTTGTGACTCGGGGAATCTGGAGACGTAGCCGAAGCTAGAAAAAACCAAAGCTGTTGCAAAAACATGTCACATTAAGTGCACAGAACGAGTCAGAGAGACAGAGCAGGAAGTCTATGGGACTTGAGTGCTTTTATTGCTGCCGGAATACTGTGCAGCATTCGCTTTGAAGTTGAAGCTGACTACCATATCCTATTTTTTTTTGGCTCTTGTTTATGCAATTGTACTTAAATGTAATGGTTATGTTGTGCAGTTGGTGCTGACTTAATGGCCAGCATCAAGTCAAATTTCCATACACGAATGCCTGTTAAGGTTGAAGAATCGAAGTACATTTTTGATAAGATATAATAGATAGTTTTTATACACAGAGAAAATTTTGTGCACTGAGATTGAATTGATATAAACTTCTAAAATGTATAAGTATAAGTAATAGTATAATAAAGTATAAGATTGAATAGAAAGAAATGCGACATCTTGTAGAAAAGAATGATCCTAAAACGCACTGGGCTACATGGACAATTTTTGGCATTAATCACAATAAGCATCGGAGAGTGTTTAAACATGAACATGAGACGCGACTTCTGGCCACATTTCAAATCTCTCGTGTTTTGTTAGGAGATTTAGCAAAATTCACCACCCAAACAATTTTGACAAGCAAAACTCATTTTGGAACTGTAAACAAAATTATTTTTCTGGATAGGTTGCATAAAATGAATAAATAATTAAATTAGTTTAAACATTGAAATTTGCGTTTCAAATAATTATTAGGAAAAACAACCAAAGTCTTTCATGTTAATCTAAACCAACCACATCAGTGGCGCCGTTGAGCGATTGTGGCGCCATCTGGTAGGCAGCCAGCGCATTAGGGGCTGGCAAGTTATACCTCATGTTTGGCGCCAACAAATATTAAAATTTTTAATTTTATTTATGAAGAATATGAATTAAATTTGAACTATAATTTAAAAATGCATCATAAAACATTTATCACAATCAAAAAATTTCAGTTGAACATCAAATTAACCCATAACTAAAATTAGGAATATTTTTTTGTGAGAGATGCAGCCCTGTTTTTAGCGATGGAACTTTTATTGGAACAGTTTCTTTTCTAACTAGATTTTCAAATAAGAAAATAAAAACTCTTGAAGTTCTGGGACACCGACGGATTTTTCGAGCGATTTGCAAGCCAACCGAGTTCAAAATCTCTAGAGATTTCTGTGACACCCCCGTATTAAACTGTTCTAGGTCCAGTTTCAAAGTAAAGCAAAGATCGTAAAGAAAATGCCACTGCTTCAACAAGGAAATCAAATGAAAAAGACATTCTTCGAGTTGAAGAATTCAAAATACTCTTTAACAGGAGATAGAATTTTTGCTTAAAAACTCGGTAATAAAAAATCAACATAATGCTCTATATATACAATTATTACCGCATAATTTCAAATGATATGCAAAATTGACTTTTTCAACTCACTGTAAACAACATAAATAGCTTTTGTACTTGAAAACGTTGCATGACTGCTTATGTTAAAAAATTTTAAACTTTTTATTGCTTTTACCAGATTTTAGCTCTTAACATTATTCTGACCAGTTCCCTAATTTTTAAACAGTACCTTGCACTTTTATGTTTGACAATTAGGGGGTTCACTTTGTTGAGCACTTAGGCACTTGGGGAAAAGTGTATTCCAACAACAATTTACTCTGAACAAATTGTGCACAGCTTGATCGACCCAGACCCTGACTATGAAAAGTCGGGCACTTGTGCCCAAATAGTGTGCCCATATTTTGTCCAGAATTGATATAATTCTGTGCTAAAAGTGTAATGCAAATTTAATCTGTTTGTCATTGCTGTCAACCAAAAGTAAGCACAACATTTTTATTTTAATTAATTAATTAAAAATTGTATTAAATAGCAGTGGGAAATAAACCAATTGGGAAGCGCCTACATGCTTAAACGCATCAATTCGTTTCGGTAGAGTTGCGCTGTGATAGTGCCCGTTAGCTTCTACGCGGAAAAGTAAAATTGGTGTTATGTTGTCAAAAAAGGTAACTATTTCAGAAAACTCAAAAACCATGTTGTTTACACTTCAGCGAAATGGCATATACTGGAAAATAAATGAAAATGATAAGACTTCAAAATGAAGTTAGTTGCAAAATTGTCCGATTCGATTTAATACTAGTGACCTCATCTCTCTAAAATATTACAACATTTTTTTTTGTACAGGTAATACTAGTTGTATTCGTTTACACAATCTGGCAGCCTGTCATATATTTAGGAATCAGTTGCTTTCAAACAGTGCCAGTTGAATATTGCTATAAAAACTCACAGAAATGTGTCAAAATTTGCGTTTAAATAAAGTATTTTCATTAGTCCTTTATGGGCGGTAAGGGTAGGCGTATTCGGATCGGTTTAATATTGTGCACCCTATTAATATGCGTCCATTGCTTAATAGGTTGAATAGGTTACTTTATATGCTCCCAGGTCCCGCATTGTTGCCTGAGCAAAAAAAATAAAAAGTAGGTTTCGACCCACGTACTGCTTACGGCTAAAGTCACGTTGGTTAAAGCCCCCCTCCCGTCTCCGGCGGGGGAGAGGGGAACAACCAGTAAGGTAAGGAAAAAAAATGTTTAATATACCATTAAAATTAATTACAGCTTGAAGAAAAGTAGGTGGTATGGTGTGATTTGTCGGTGGTAGTGTCCCCCACCCCATCTTCCCATATCAGGGAAAAGATTTTTGCTTGAAATCGATACTTTTATATGATTACAACTAAACCAAGAACTTCAGTCTCAATAATGAATACTTCATTTCAGTATTTTCGGCCTGGTTTTGATTATGAACTGATGTAAATGAGGGAACTGGGTCTCACAAGCCAAAAGAAATTGAAGATACGTATTTCTTCTATGATTGTGTGTGCGATGGGCAGGAATAAAGGGCCCACTTAGAGCCAGACATCAAGAAATTTTCGATTAAATCACACAAAAAAATAAATAAGAACCACAGAGATATTAATTACTAATGAAATTGTCCGGCGCCTGGTAATTTATATTTTAATATTATAAGTGGTTAGTTTTTGGATAAGTCCGATTTCTTTCCAAGTTTAAATAGTTCTTGAAAAGTTTTCTGATAACATAAAAAAACTGGAGAAACAACTATTTATTAGTCCCTTGTTCGTCTTATTTAACGTACTTTAGTTTTCGATATCATAGCGCTTTTAAAAGTTATAGCCCAGAAATGATAAAAATAATGAATTTTAGACAATAATGACCACATAATTTTTTTTTAGGTTTAAAATAACAAAGTAGTTTTTGTGAAACAAAAGAGTGATATTAAACATTTTTTTAGTCTGCTTTTGTTAATTTAAAGATATTTAGGAGGTTAATAATGTTGAAAAAAAAAAAGTGACGTAAATATTTATATGCTTGGGCTCTATAATAATTAAAAGAGCAATGATACAACCAACTATTTTTCTGATACTTTCAAAATCAGATGGCAATTTTTCAAAAGTCTGGGGAAAAAAAAGATAATATAAAAAGAGAAAGCAAAAACTTCGTCTGTACCGAAGTTTTGATACACTTGGAATAGCTTGTCTCAACGGTTAGCGACTTGACCAAACTTCGCTGATCAGCTTAAAAATATTTCATATTACCCATGACCGTGTTTGCAGCAGTAATATTGAGAACAAAACAGTTTTTCTTACTAAAAACATTTTCCGAACGAACAATTTAGAAGAAGTAGTCGTCCGATCCGGTCGGCCTGACATATTAGGGGCAGCAAAGATCTGTGCAAAGTTTCAAGCCGATAGCCCGAAAACTGAGGGACTAGTCGCGGTAGAAACAGACAGACGGGACAGACGGACGGTACAGACGAACACAAGCTAATCGACTACGGCATGCTGATCAAGAATATATAACTTTATGTGGTCGGAGACGATTAGTTGCACACTTGGCAAAATACACTTTTCAAGTGTATAATAACATTATTTTCCAATAAAACAAAATATAAAGTTAAAAAAAATAGTTGAAATAGGACCTGAATGTGGCCCAACAAATGCAAAGAACCTTCTCTTTAAAACTTTTAGACAAATATTTAATTTTTGAATTAGCGACAAAAAATAGATATGAAAGCCTTATATTTTTATTGCAAAAGTTGTCATTTGTAAGACTCGTTTATCCAAATATCTCTTGAACCAGACTTGCTGGGGGGAAATGGATTTGAACTCAGCGCACACAAATACATTAAGAATGTTTACTACCTTGTCTAGAGCGACAGTTGACGTTTATTTGTAAACTTGTGTTATTAGTTCACATTTGTATGTATATTCTGAGATGGATCCGGATAGCCCGTATTTTACTTATATATACACTCTGTTTTTCGTTAACGATTTAAAGCCTTTTAAATTGACGAATAATAATTGACTTCAACTTACCATTCAAAGCACTGGTACAGTCCTATCTGTTATCTTATCTAAGCCTCAATGAAAAACTTAAAATTACTTTAAATTGTATTTTTCTCTAGTTCTTTTCTAAAAAGATTTATTTCTGCATTATTTCAACTAACTTGCATCTTCCCCCGAGTTCTTACAGTTACAACAATTTATAAAAAAAGCTATTTTCCTGATGGTTGTCTCTCGGCATTTGACCCACTTCAAGCTTATTTGGCGTCTGCAGCATTTGTACTGTCAGTGTCGCACAAATCATTCAGAACCAACTCCGCACTCGGCACCACTTTAACCCTAATTAACGGCAAGCTTTCGACGTTGCCAACGTCGCTTCGTTGTCTCCATCTCCTTCAGGTTTCTTCATTATGCACAACGCTTTTTATATTGAAATAGAGCCCGATGCTGGAAGCACAAGTGCCTCGACACTGCTTTTTCAATGAGGAGCAGCAGGTCGAAGGCGACGCGTTTCTCTTGAGGTCACCGCTTGGTTGTGTTTTAATTATGATACTTCATTAGTGTAATTAGTCTGCAGACCAAGTGACTGCACTTTGTATATTTATTAGATTTCAAATTTACATGGGCTCAAAGAACTCATCATCTGAGAACTCGTGCACAACGTCCAATTCCACGCCAATTGAAAATATGAGAAACAATAGAAACACCGACCACAGAAAGATGGCGGCCGAACGACGTGCATAGAAATTAAATGTGAGACACCACCAAAATGTGCAAACAATAACAATCACCAGAAATATGTAACAATTTTCCCCATGTTCGCCATACAACCTATAACATCAAGATAGAAAAATAGTTAAATTAGCATATTAAGTTAAACCAAAGGTCTTAAGTTATAACCAAAAGGTGGAGCCCGGCTGACGCACACGTTCATTGAACAGAAAGGCAACGCCTGTGCCAACCACAATACCTAAGAAAAGGAGGAACCAGGAGAATAGAGTGACATATGCAGGGATAGATGTCAGTACTTACTAAACAGAGGACCACCAATGATGGCTGCAAATGCCATTTTCTCGTATCCTTGCGTGGCCAGCGCTAAATTGGCCAACAAATCGCCAGTGCCATTGACAATTGCTCCAAATGTAACAACCATGAAATTGCCAGTTAATTCCAAAACAATTCCCACTATATAACTCAAAACCTCCATTTCGGTGGCACAAATCATGATGATCAGCAACGAACTGGAGCCACTCATGATCATAAACAGCTGTGGGAACATATACACTTTAGTATACACTCCAAAATCAACCCCAAAAACAGCCACACACAAAAAAGTCATCATCAAAATGATACTATTTTGTCATAAATTTGAAACTATTGAGTATCCAATTATAAGTATCCAATTTACATTTTCCAAAGTATTTAAATTATAATTCAAGGACATCAAACTTTGGGGCTTAAAGAGTACATTATAGTCGGGCTTGACCGACTTTCTTAGTTGTTCAGTATCAATTTGATAAATCAATTGTCAAATATTAAGTAACATTTTTTAGGCTTCTCAATTTAATTCTTCTTCTTTTCACTTTTGTAGTATCAATTCAGTTCTTTTAAAATTGTCATTAAAAGTAAAACATTAATTTAAATGACTTTTTGAATTTTTTAACTAAAACTGTCTTCACCCTGTTCGGCGCCTGAGACATGTCGCTAAAAAAACGATCGATTACAAATTGACAAATGATGATACCGAATACACTGGATGTCAAGCCAAGCCAAGCGTTCTTACTCTTACTTAACTCGTTTCCAAGAAGGTATGTTCTCCAAATTAAATGGTGAGCTCAGGCGCTTCCCAAGAAAGTTTTAAGACTTCATGAGGATGAACGCAAAAATATTTAACATGCTGGTTTCTATGGTTGCACCCTTAATCCAGAAGTAAAAAGGAATTGTCTAGACCTAATATCACCGGCGGAGAGGCTTCCGGTAACACTAAGATACTTACTGAATATACTGAATTTATGATGTCAACAGCAAGTTTCCAAATCCTCGATAAGATATTTTGACCAATAAATATTTTTTGACGCTTTACATTCTTGTTGTTCATTTGACATGTTCCCATGTGTAGAAAAGGTCAATTGATAAACTATTTACATTAAAAAAACATGACAACGTGAAGGCCTACTAGATTAGCATGTCATTGTGAGTCGAACAATGTGAAGGCAGCCTAAGATTCCTTGACATTGAAAATTTTTTAGTTTCAAATTAACACTTTGCGTATTAAATTAATATTCTAAAGATCAAATGAATACCCAAAATATCAATTGATATTCCAAAGATATCCATAAGGCGACCTGGAAGTCACCTGATCAACAAACACGAAATCAGATTGATCACGTTGTGATCGACGGAAGGCACTCATCGAGTGTACTAGAAGGCCTGCGATTCGGGAGCCAACAGACTAGGCTGCGTTGCAGCAAGGTAACACGCGGCTCAGTGTGGCACAGCCTCACGTCGGCACACGTCGAAAGCTAAACGTCGAGAAGCTGCATTGACAGGGACCTCGAAGCCTAAAGCTAAACGCCCAACTGCTAGGAAGCCCCCCATCTTCGATATACAAACATGAATCGTATATCACATTTGGTCGTGAGGGTGCCGCGCGCTGCAGAGAAAACGCAGCCACAGGAGAACTCGCCGGGAGCAACAGGGCTGTTAAGGAGCGATACCGGGAGAAAGGAAAGAGCAAAAGCGCCTCTTCAGAAGGAAAAAGAACGAGCAGGAAAAGGCGCGCGCAGGAAGTCGAGATGTTATCGCATGAGTGAGACTCGAAAATTTTACCAAAAAATTAAGCAATTAACAGAAGGTTTGAAGCCCAGAGTCGCACAATGCAAAGACGAACACGGGAGTCTGGTCACCGATCCGCAAGTGGCTACATCTCCAACCTACTGGGAGGCGATGACGAACATGATGCCGCCTCTAGAGAAGTAGCGATGCCACCAATCGACAACATAGAGATAGTCCCGCCGACCCAACAGAAAGTCTGTTTAGCCATACAAAGGCTAAAAAACAATAAATCAGCTGGCGAAGAATTGGTAAGGTGCATGCACCAACTTCTTTGCCGTATATGGGTTTACGAAAGCATGCCCGACGATTGGAGTCTAAGTGTTCTATGCCCAATCTTTAAAAAAGGAGACCCTGCAGTTTGCGCCAACTACCGCGGGATCAGTCTCCTTCCCATTGCATATAAGGTTCTGTAGCGTATTATTATAAAGCCGCTTATTAACACACTGATTGGACCTTACCAGTGTGGCTTTAGACCTGGTAAATCCACCACAGACCAGATATTCACATTACGCCAAATCCTGGAGAAGACCAACGAGAGAGGCATCAACACATACCATCTTTTTTGTTGATTATAAATCAGCCTTCGACACGCCGAAAGAGTCAAGGTTTTTTGAAGCCCTGTCTACCTTTGGTATACCTGCAAAGTACGTTCGACTTTGCATGATGACGTTGAGAAGCACTCAAAGCTTCGTCAAAATAGGAACGAACCTCTCCGAGCCTTTTGATACCAAAAGAGGTTTTAGGCAGAGTGATACCTTATCGTGTGACTTCTTTAATCTGTTGATGGAGTATATACTCCGCCGGTGCCCAAATGCCAACAGATCGGGCACCATCTTAAATAAAGATGTAATGCTAATCGCATATGCCGTTGATATTGACATTATCGGCAAAACCGAACGGGCTGTAAGCATGGCGTTTTCAGAGATTGAGAGGCAGTCGGGTGGGCTTATGGGCTACCTAGTGTCCTCAAAACAGAAGTACACGCGTCTTTGGCAATCTGTTGCAATGGGAGAGTACAACTTGTAAAGTTTTAGAGGACTTTGTCTACCTCGGAACGATGATAACCGGCGACAACAACATCAGCCTGGAAATCCGAAGAAGAATCACGCTCGCAAACCGATGCTACTACGGGCTCAGTAGGGAGTTCAAGAGCAGAGACCTCAAGCGAAGAACAAAAATAGCGCTATACAAGTCGCTTATCATCCCAGTCCTGCAATACGGCGCAGAAGCATGGGCAATATCATCAGCGGATGAGGCGGCGATTGGCGTTTTGAGCGAAAGATTCTTCGCAGGATTTATGGACCTGTGAAAGTTGGCAATGATTTTTGCATCCGAAGGAATGACGAACTGTATGAGCTCTATGGGGATTCTAGTCTGGTCAAGCGCATAAAGCAACAGCGGCTGCGCTGGCTGGGACATGTTACCCGTATGGATGAACAAGCTCCAGCAAAAATGATCTACAAGAGGAATGCGAAAGAAGTGGGACAAGGCAAAATGGGAAAACCAGGTGCGGAAAGACATTTCCAAGCTTGGCGTGAAAAACTGGTGGCTGCTCGCACGGAGCAGAAGCGACTGGCGGACATTGGTTGCAGCGGCCGAGACCGTCAAACGGTTGCGATGCAAACATCGGGCCAATAAAGAAGAGAAGAAGAAGATTCCAAAGATCAAATTACTAACCAAAATATCAATTTGATACTATCTAGTAGAGCCCTTCATGAATTAAACCAAAATTCCCCTTGACTTTGTTTCTGATTTGAACTATCTATGAACTTTTACTCATAGAACATAAAATTATTGATTCATTGAATAATTGATCATATAATTAATATGATCTGTTTGAAATGATTCAGCTCAGATCAGCTCATACGCTAATTGTCAATATCAAAAGGTCAAAATGGAGATAAAATTGGCAGTGGAAAGCGTCAACATTTTCAATTGATGTCAGATTCGGGACTAGAGAAGTTTGGTGAACTGTAGATGCGAGAACCAACAATTTTTTGAAAAGTGTAGTTGCACAGGACAACTTTAAAATAATTTATATCATTGAATCATTGAACCTCAGGCAATCTGAGGTCACCATAATTCTTATAAATACGCGGTCCATGGAGAATATTTTTTTTGAATTAAAATTGAAACAAAAAATAAAAATGATACCGGTTTCAGTTTCAATTTGAGACAACGTGTATCAATTTGATATTGATACAAAAATTTTTTTTTTTGGGTGTACTTACAATATGATACGAAGGCGGAATATCGGTGCGACTATGAAAAAATACAATTATGGCCAATGGCAAGGTCACACAAGGCGACCACTTGGAGTAACCGAAATTGAGATCAAGATTCCAATTGCTATATTTACTGGCCATCATTGCTGCATTCACAACATTAGCATAAACTTAACCAAAATTAAAGAAATTACTTACAATGCAGCAGTGTAATGGTCACAAAGGGATTTGTTATAATCTGTGTGCAATTGAGCAACTTACTCCAGCCATGTTTATCCTTCTCATAGTCTACTATAGGCACCAATAGTGTAATCATCAAAACTATGGGCGAACGGAAAATCATAAAGATGCGACGGCACCAACCACCCATTTCCCATTCCTCCAAATTAATGGGTATCAAGGTTTCAAAGAATTCAGAAATGAGAAAAATATTACGAGGATTATTTTTGCTATGCAAGATTTTACGTGTGGCCTCGAAATCAACGGGTTCGGGACGTACAGCTGATCGGGGTGTGGCAAAGCTGAAACCCTTGTCAAGTGAATTTCGTCCCAGGCTATCATGAATGTGAATGCTGTCATCCTCTTCCAGTGTAAACAGTACAGACATTTTCTTTGCCATCAACTTATCACGTTCTGGCGTGGGTGGCTGCGACCTCAACTCCCAAATGTCCCTGCGCAGCTCTGTAAAGGATTATATTGATTTTGGTTTGACATTAAATCAAATTGCTTACTTCTAATGGTATAACGCAGCCAGATTAAGTCCACAATGTTGATGATCAAATAAAATCCAAAAACTGACAGCAATACTAAAAGGCCAACCCTTTAAAACTCAATCATACAAACTTCCATAACTTACCCACCCAAACTCTCTATAAAAGTCACTTTTCCTCCATTAAACACCACAAATCGCAACAGCTCGACGCCCAGCAACAGAAACAGCAGATCCCGTATGGTGCTCAGTCCATGCATTCTAAATGGTTTCATAAAGCAAATCGTGCCTCCACTTAGGGTAATAATAGCCAAAGCATTGGACGTACAAATTGTAAAATAGGGTGATTCCGATCTAATGGGCATCAGATTGGCAATCAAGTCGGGACAGGAATTGCCAAAGGCCAGCAAAGTGACACCCGCCAAATATTCATTCATGTGCATCTTTACAGACAAAATCTTTAAAGCAGGACCAAATCTAAGCACAAGACAAGTCAAAATTTAAAGACAAAGAGAATTAAGGCACTCACAAAACATCGATGGTATAACTCATTAACACCAGCAACACCAATACCATTAGCATAAATAGAAACATTACCAAAACTTCGGTTAGCTTATCTTGTATATAGAAAGTACAATACATCATCTCAAAGTAGTTGAACAGATTAATAATCTCATGGCAATTGACAACCTTTTGAGCCATATTACATCTACTATCGTAAGGCAACTTCATCACGATCAGACAGCTCATCTGAAGAACTCAAAAAGGGCTTAGTTAATTTTAATGTTAGAAGTAGAAGGCGCTTTAGCTATGTTCGAGACGAGAAAACATGCTGTACTGAACCGGTCTAAAACACATCTTGGTTGCTGAACCTTAGGGGTATGAGCCTTCGAAGTCTCTGTTTGAGATTCGTACTTACATTTGATAGAAAGAAATAGAATTCATCGTCCAGGTAGGTCCAGTTGAGCTTGTGGCTTTCCACAATTTTCATATCCATTTTTCAATTTCTTAAATATCAAATAGTTTTTGTGGTGTAGAGTGAAGGAAATTTTATAAGCCACTACAATTCAAACAGAAATCTCAAACATTTTGAAATAATTTAGAAAACCGAACAAAAAATTGAATTGTGCAGAAAGGTAAGGTCCGCAGGCTTGAGCCCGTCGTAAAATACTAAAGTTGGTTCCCAGACTGGTTCCTGATTTTGGTTCGAGACTTGACTTTGAGCATCCTTAATCTAATCTCCTATGTACTGATAACGCAATAACCGATCCATACCGTTTTTTTCCTTATGTTGGCTTAAACTCAAGTTGTTAAGATATTAACCCCAAATTTGATTTGTACTCATATTTTGGATCTCGAAGACAACTTGCACAGATTCACTCAATTTAGACCAATATTTAATATAGATGCCATATAACCGAACTGACAGATTTGCTCCAACTTTGATGTTTCTTATGCTACTGAACTAAAATTTGTTTTTTTTACTTTTAGCTCCTAATATGATTTTCGAAATCGGGTTCAACTTGGGCCATCAATTCATATAGCTCCCATATAGCCGCTGTGGCCGATTTGAATTAACGTTTTTGGTTTTGACGCTATTAAACTGAATTTTAGTTTAAACATGTATTTTAAGCTCCTTAAGCGACTTGTCGAATTTTGTTCGATTCGGCACGCTATTTCCTTTGCTGCCATATAACAGATCTGGCCGATTTGCACCAACTTCGTGGGTTTGAAATTCGGTTTGAACATGTATTTTAAGCTTCTTTATAGACTTTTTAAATATGGTTCAGGTAGGTACGGTCCTAAGTGAGGCCGGGTGCTTTTTAGGGTACTATTTCCTTTAGAAATCCTGGAGGATCTTTGACGTTTTGGCAAATGCCAATAGCTGTTTGTGGGAACTCTTGGCCGCCTCTTCCAGAGAGGTGAAACTTGGGGAGTGAAGAGGTGATCTAGAGTTTCTGCTACTCCAGGTTCCTTACATTTCCTGCAGGTGTCTGCTGTCGTGATGCCTAGCTTTATCGCGTGAGCGGCTGCTAGGCAGTGACCAGTTAATATGCCTATAAGCAGTCTGCAGTCTCTTCTTTGGAGCTGCAGCGTATAGTGCGTGAGTTTTTTGTCTCTTTTCTTGTACATAATTTTAGAGATTCTGCAGTCGGTCGTGTTCTTCCACTTTTTCTCTGCTTCTTTCTCCGCTATCTCTTCCATCTTGCTGTATAGCGTCTGTAGGGAGATAGGTATGTTTAGTGTAGCTTCTTGGCTTAGTGCGACCCCGGCTTTTGCAAGAGTGTCTGCCATTTCGTTTCCAACAATGCCCTGGTGGCTGGGAATCCAGTAGATTTTCTGAGGCTGCTGAGGGAATCTATTGCTTCTCTGCTTGCCAGAACATTTTTGGAGTTGATGGCGTGTCTCTCCATTGCGTTGATTGCTGCTTGTCTTTCAACGTATATGTTTATTCGATTGTTGGGGATATTCTGCCAATTCAGCTGCTTTCCTTATAGCGAAGACTTCCGCCTGGAATATAGTGCAGTGGTTTGGCAGTTTGTAGGAGAGTCTCAATTCCGGTTCCTTGCAGTACACGGCGGCTCCGACTCCTGAGGAAATCTTTGAGCCGTCCGTGAAAAGGTGCGTTGCTTCCTAAGCCAGTCCTGTACGCCAGTCTTCTGGTCCCAGTAATGCTGATGAGCCTGTGAAGTTGGTTTTTGTTGATCTCTCTACCCACTGTGCTGTGTCCATAGCTTTGTAGCGCCATGGTGCCTGCCGCGCAAAGACGCTGGGCAGGGGGTTGGGGGTTCCAGGCGGTTGACACCTAGGATGTGTTCTAGTGCTTTTGTTGGAGTAGACCTCAGCGCCCCGTTATGCAGAGCAGTGCCTGCCGCTGGGCCTTTTCCATCAGCTTTAGATAGCTTTAGTCTTGGTGATAGGCCCCAAGTGCTGCTTAGCTTCTTCTGGGATGCCTATAGCGCATTGATTGCCTTTTTCACCCTTTCCTCCACATTGAGTCTCCAGGGTAGTTTACTATCGATTACTACTCCAAGGTATTTTACGTTATTTTTTGGCGTTAGCGGTGTTCCATTTATCGTGGGTGGAGTCCATTGCGGTGCCTTGTTTCTCTTGGTGAAGAGAATGAGGTCCGGCTTCTCCGCATTGATGCTAAGTCCGGCTTCTGTGGCCCACTTTAGTATCTCTCTGAGAGTAGAGTCCATGATTGAGCTGACAGTCGATGGACATTTTCCCATGATAATTATGTTTATGTCGTCGGCATATGCGGTTATCTTGGGTGCTTTCCTGCGAAATTTTTGAAGTAGTTCGTTGACCACAATGTTCCATAGAAGAGGTGACAGGACTCCGCCCTGGGGCGTTCCGCCATGTGCCTCTCTTGTCATGGTTGTGGTACCCCACTCAGCAGGTTATATATCCAGGAGTCCAATACCGTGTGTATTGCTAGGGCTATTAGGCTTCGCATTATTGCTTCTTTAGTGACGTTGTTAAAATGCACCCGAATATCAAGGAATGCTCCCAGGGTAAATTCGTGATGGTACAGTGCCTTTTCGATGGTGGCTACTAGTGTAGCGCTGTTTCCACCGATTTCCCTTTCGTGTAGGCGTGTTGGTTACCCTTCAAGGTCAGGTTCATGCCTTCATGAAGGTCATGTGTGCATGTAACAGGCAGACGAAATCATTTCCGACTATATAAAGTATATATATTCTTGATCAGCATCAACACGAGACGAGACGATATAGACTTGTCCGTCTGTCCGTCCGTTCGTCTGTCCGTCTGAACGCCTAGATCACAGAGTCTAGAAGAGCTAGAGCTATTCCCTTCACCTGAATTATGTCGGAAAAACTTTGTACGAATTCAGAAGTAATAGACTCCCTCACAGAGACATATCGAACACTATGGCGACGAGTTACGAAACAATGCAACACGAGAGGATTGAAGAAGAGTATGCGGAAATCTTCTAGAAAAGCTTAGACAAGAACAAATAATGAACTACACTGAAAAAGCAAGAGCTAGCGACAGTAGAATATACAAACATCTCCAATATACAAAAGGAGCACTATATTGTAACGACAGAAACACTCAAAGACACATAACATGGTAAAGCTATATTAAATATATCCTAGGTGCAGTACTAAACCAATTTCGAGTTAGGTGTTTTCATAAATTAACGTTAACCTACCAGGAACTACTAAATATGTTGAATGGTGACATAGATGGAAGTTGGGTTGGGCTAGTAAACTACCTAGAATATGCCATGAAGTACAGAATGTGGTTAATAAATGAATTTCCTTAGGTATATAAATGTTAGCTTTTAAAATCTTGTAATGTAATATTTATAAATATCCATTGTAACGGAACGGCTGAGCACTCTCGGAACTCAATGGGAACGATCGGGTATCTCGCGACTAGCTTGGCAGCCCGGTGTAGTACCAGACGGTTCAACGTGGGGTGCAAAGTCAATAGATGGGCTGAAGGTTCTTTAAAACCATGCCTTAAAACGCTTAATATTTAAAATGTAATACAATATTGTATTGAAATATATAGAAAAAATGAAAATAAAAAAATAAAAAACCTACTACTGCGACTACTAGAGCAGCCAAATTTGACATGTAGACTCCTATTGTCTGCACGCAGATCAAGTTTGTTTCAAATTTTTGCCACGCCAACCCCCCTCCCCACAATAAAAAACAAGTGAGAAAGTCGGTCAATGCCCGACTATAATATACTCTGTACCTAGAGTTGGAGCTGAATGCAGTGCTGCTGCTGCGCTCATCTCTAAGTTTCTCTTCTCTCTCTTTCCCTCTCTCTCTCTAAGATTGTGCGGCGTTGGTTGTGAAAGGGTGGGAGGGGGGTGGCAGGGGGTTATTCACTTATTTGCTCATAACTCGAGAACCGCTCATCCGATCTTTATCATTTGTTCTATCTACAAAACTGTGGGAGATATGACGCTTTTTCCAAATTGCGGGGGCGGGAAGGGGCATTTCATTCCTTTAGCAAAGTTCCCAACCTTTCCACCATAAAGTGCCAAGACTCAAACCCTCCATAGTGTATTAATTTTTATGGTGCAGAAATTTTCGAACTCTGCTTGAACTCTTGAGCTTTAAACATCAAGGACTTATTTTCGATATCTATAAAATATACTGTGTTAATGCCATACAATTTAAGCACAAATATTTGTGGCGGATAAAATTTCGTACTCTCCAAAATAAAATAATTGAAAAAAGCTTATCTTACTGAAGTAGGTCGCAAGTTCGCTTTGTAGAGAAGTGGAAAGCTTTCGAAAAGCTTTGTAGAACAGTGGAAAGCTTTCGAAAAGCTTTCAGCCCCTTTATAGCAAGATAGGGGAGGTCGATAGCGATAAGACGGTTTACTTCGATAGGACGGTTTTTTTCGATAGGACGGTTTACTTCGCGCGCCGCGGCGGCGCAGGGGTCGCCGCTGCGCAGTCGGCGTCGCCGCGGCAGCGCAAATTTGGCCTCTTTCCCCCCTTTCTCTTTCCCTTCCTCTTTCCTTTCTCTTCACAGCGCCGGTGCGACGTGTCCTCGCCACTTTCCTCGCCACTTCCTCGCCACATTCCTCGCCACATTCGTCGCCACTTTCCTCGCCACAATGTACAGTATAATTTCTGCACCGGAAGCGAAGGCGTTCCGGCCCGCGGAGCCGCCGCACCACAGCCCCCCGGTGGAGCGCCACCGCGGGGGAGCGCAGCCGCAGCCGAAGCCCACTGCGGCAAGCAACTCACTCGAGCCAGACGGCGCCGCCCCGCGGATACAAGGTTCCGATTCGGTCGGTCGCCCCTCGGCGCTGCGCCATTTGCAAGAAATTGGTTTATACCGCCATCTCCAGCCACGTCGAGCAGGCGCACCCAATAATAAAATGCTCCACTTGCGGGAAGAACCACGTGTGCAATGCGGAACCGCCGCTCCTTCCCCTGCCTGGGCACATAGACGTGTCGGATGAGGTGCGGGACATTTTGGAGGAAAAAAATGTTTGAATTCAATTTTAGAAATAATTTTTATAGGCAATTTGTAGTAGAATCAGCACATTACTGGCCATAGAACTGGACATGGAATAGGCGGCCGCACTTCTCATATCAAACAAACCCGCAATGTGTAGCTCACGAAAGCGTTTGGGATGCGGTTGCAGTTGTCGGCACAGACGAAGTACAGCAAACTCCAACTGCAAGAAAATTATTAAGAAAATGAATTCTAATAATGTCACTCCACTCACCTGTCTGGACAATCCTTTACTCATACCAAGTTCTCCCGTGCTCCACAACTTGCCCAATCCTTTTAGCAACTTTAACCAATGAGCATGATTCTTTTCAAATATATGGAACAGCATCATCATCTCACTGTGATGAACAAGTACAACCGCCAGAAAGAAAATGAATTTCCACAAATCGTAATCCTCATCATACTCCGCATACATCAGCAGGCGGAACACCAGAGCAATGTCGGATAAATAGCTGGTAAACAGATTGAAGAGCAGTTGCCACTGGAAAATCTCAAGCAACTGGCGTAGTAGCTCCTCCAGTCGCATGCTACGCTGCCAAAGTAGACGCCAGGCATTAAGTAACTGCCTTTGTCCTATTCTGCGGTGACCACCATTTCTTGCAGGCAGGTTACCCACATCCAAAGTCAATTCCTTCACTTCCAGGCGCATGCAGATGAGCATCCAATTGCTAGAGACCATTAGCATAAAGACTGTATATTCCACACAGCTCAACAAGAGTTCCATGAGCACCACAAAAATAACACTGGCTATATAAAAGGGCGGCGTACTCCTCCGCCCACACCTGACACCAGTGCCGGGTCCCAAAAGTTGAACTATGGTAGCAACAAAACGGGCACTGCTCATAGTTAGCTTACGTAGATATTGTCCTCGACAATGCTTCATTAGACCCTGTCGATATTTGTCCATGAGACGCAGATAACCATTTCCGAGGCTCTGAACCCGCCGACGTAAAAACCAAATGCTGCAAATGAGTAGCATAACAGAAATGACCCGGCTCAAAGCCACCACATTATAGACAATGGACAGTAAACCCAATGACTGACAACGATAAATGGTGCGAACTACCAAACCAAAGACGAGGGGTAACAGACACAAGTAGATCACATCCACACACAAACAGTAAACGACCGTGGGTGAATGGTTTAAAACAAAGCGTTGAGATTTGCCATCATAGCGAATATTGAAAATTCCAAGGATGCGACATAGTTCAAAGTAAATGCGCAGTACCAGAGCTGGCTGTTCCATGCTGTTTAAGCTTTAGTAAACGACTGAGGGAAAGTATAAACATTGCACTTAAACGTCAATCGAAATGATCCCTGGGGGCTAGCAGGACATGCAATCTATTTTAGGTAAGTAACTGGCGGAATAATGGGGAGTTGAAGTGCTAAATGAGACAATTGGCCTGAGAACTCTTAGATCTTTCTGATATTAATTATCAACAAATGTTAAGGTTATCTAGTTTAATGATATCTTTGACAATATTTCAGAGGTCAGAGGGATGTCGTCGGTAAAGGCGTCTTCTGAGCCTGTTTGTAGCCAATTCAGAGGCAAGTCTGTTGGTGTGGGCCTCCAGATCAGACCTAGCCAATGGATTACGAACTTCTGTAGGGGCAGTCTCTTGACATGTCGGATGAATTCCCAAAGGGAGAACCCTCGGTCCTGCGATGGGTCAATGTTGCGTAGTTGTTCCTCTGGTATTCAGCCTTTACGTCAAATAGAAGCTTTCTAAGAGAATCTGCAGTTCTACGGTAGACAGCCTCATCTTATGGGTTGCGAGAGACCATCCATCTGCGACGAAGCGATTACCCCAGGTTTTAAAAGTGCCTGAGGAGGACTACGGTGGCTGTGGAAGGCTGTGCGGATATTTTGAAGAAAAAGGTCGGCTACATCGTTAATGTTCGCAGATGAGTTCAGCTCCATGTCGAGGTTTACCATCTGCTCCAGTTTACTCTGGAATCGCGTAATGTTGGCATGTCTGGGTAAAAGTCTCGACTTGATCCTGATGGAGCTCAGAAAATTCTTCGGCTGATTTGGCGGACAGTAGATAGCCGCAATAACTACGCAACGCACATAACAGAAGCCCTCATAATCGAGCTAGGTGTAGGTGATATTTGAGACAAGTTTTGATAAGTACAGCTGCACCACCTCGCATTCGGTCCGCAGGATGGTTTGCAGAGTGAAGATCGTATACTGGAATTTGGAAAAACGATCTCGGTCCAGCCGGTGCCCCTGGATGAGCTTTGGAAAATGCCCCGATTGGCGTTTGATTGATTTTTATTTGACTTTATCAATTTCCAAATTTCTTTGTTCTTATCAAAATACATTTTGTGTAGTTACTGATGAATAATGAAAAATGTCTAAGCTTAGTTTCCTTTAAATGTAAACTTATAATACCACAACGACAAAATCCCTTGAAGCGTAGTCATCGATGTCCTATGCAAAAAACTAAACAAAAAAACTAAATTGGCTTATCTCACGAATGGCATTAATAATAAATTCAAGCATTTTACATTAAAAGATCACACACAACAATCTCTTTCTTCCCTTGCGAACTGTCGTCTTCGTTGTAGGCAACAACTACAATCTAAATGGGACAATATATGTATGTCTATATAGCAGGATTTACATTCCTGTCTTTCATTTAGCACATTTGTCTACTACAATTAGTAATTAACCCGTTTGCTGCCGATCCAAAAAAAAAAAAACAAACAAAACTATGCCACAATGTGACTATTCTTGTTGAGATCGGTGAGTAGTTCGGCATCTAGATCCTCGGCTTCAAGCAAATCATTGCAGGCATCGCCATTTAGTGAGTGTGGTATGCTGGTGGACAACACCATGCCACGTCCACCAACGCTACCACTGCCGCCTATAGAAATATCATCTGGCGGTGAATTACGACGACGTTCACGTTCACGTACAATATGCGGCGCCTCATTAAACTCGTCCAGTTCGTCCATGCCTATAAGAAAACATGGAATTACCATTTAAACGGCACCTTTTCTCAGCCACAAAAAACTTACCCGCATATTTGTTGCCAGCCAACAGCAGATACTGGCCAGCACGATTGGGCCACAACAGACCCGTCATCACACAGTAGGCCATGCAGTCTGCTGAGTTTGTGATGCCCTGCAGCAGCTTATATCGCCACATGGGACTCACTTGCAACGCTACTATGGCCACAATGGGCAGATAAATGAACCACACCAAACTGGAGGCGCCCAAATGCAAAAGGAAATCCAATTTTTTCGTGGAATGTTCATATTTCATGGTATTTCTCAGCTCGTACAGGAACCACATCATAAAGGAGGTGCTGTTGTAGAAGATATTGAGTTAATTTATGCAAAATGGAAGTATATATTATACATACCGCAAGATTAGCACTATCCAGCCGGGCCAAGTTTGATATTCATCAATATCCGATACAATGTCAACCTCCGTCTGTGAAATTAGAGAGAACGATTATCAACATCATCAGAACCGGAACCAAAATTTGATTCGCTACATTTTGGGTTGTCAATTTTTGTCGAACTATTGCGATTTTGATAACAAAATTTGCCAACACTGAACAAAGAGCTCCCTTTGAAGCATAACTTTTTCAGCTTAATTTTTTTCCACGTTAAATACACACCATAAACTTAAGAATCAAGGAAAAAAAGTAGTCCAGTGTGCATGTTTCACCATGTTAGTACAATTTTTTAAAAACTTGGACGCGGACGAAGACGCGGTGGGTTCAGCTAGTAGATGATAAATGTCTTTTATCTAATCAGAAATCACTTGTACTCTCCAGATACGATGACGTTGCTAGTTCTATACTCAGACACTGTGATTACAATTTTTTTGTAGCCTTTTGTAACCCTCAGCCGCTAAAAAGAATTTAAAATTTGTAACCGAAACCGTAACCGAAAATTTTTTTCTTATAACCGTAACCGTATAATATTTCTAACCATAATCGGTTATCAGTACCGAAACAGAAACTAATATACGGTTTAATTTCGGTTTTCCTCTATTAATAAAAATTTCGATAAACGTAAATCAGTGCCGTGCAAAGGTAGAGAACAGTAAAGTGTGCTTGTGTTAGTGAGCAAGGGAGATCTCTCCAGACTACAGCCGTTTTACATGCAATTCAGTGTTTACCGATTGTCACAGCCATAAGTTCGGCTCGCGATTGCATTAAAACATGAGTGACTTCGGACCCTGGTAGCTATGGCTGGCCGGCTCTGGTCTAGACCAGGGCAAGCCAAATGGAGAGGACGGAAATATGCCTTTCTATTTCTGACACTCAGCGATGCATGGCCGGATCTGACAAAAATTTATATCATACATAAAGAGTGAGTGCAGCTAACCAAAATCTATACCCTTGTACATAAGTGATATTACACTGGATTCTATCTAGTTTTGCCTATCCAAAAATGCGGCTAATTCTGATTTTTTTTATGTCCTGATGTGTGTTACAAGATTAGAGAAACTGTTACAGTTAGAAGAATGCCGAGCGAACTGTTAGTCTTTGTAAATTCTTTTTCTATCTGGATTCAATGTTAATTTGAAATAGAAAACAACAAGTCAGCATTGACCAAACGCTCGAAAATGATGCTAAAATTAACTGTATTAAATTTTTGTGAAGTCTGAATAATCGAATAATGAATGGACAACAATATTTTGATTGAACTAACAAAGGAAAACAGTCCATAACCAAGCTTGTCGGAAATATGCCACAGTTCTAATAAACAATAATCTGACATCTTCATTAAAAAAATGTTTCCAAAAACAAAACCATATATTGGAACGGAGGGAAAAACTAAACTATATTTCCATATCTTTTTAAATTATCAAAAGTTGTGCTAGCAGTAACATCCGCACAAATAAGTGTTGAGCGTTTGTTTTTAGGAGTAGAATTTATAATTAATCCGCGCTTTTGTCTGCATGAATTGTCAATTTGATATTTTATACCAATAACCGTAATTGTAACCAAAACCCAAAACAGAATTAGGTTAATAACCGTAAGCATTACCGAAACCGATATTCCACAACCGTAATATAACCGTAACCGGAAAAAAACGATCGGCCAAAACAGTAACCGTAACCCACCGTCATTCGTTTCGGTTTTAATCTCTGGTTATAAGCATACAAAATATCGATTTCAGGCATAGATCTTCTTGGTCTTATGTAGAATATCCTAATATGGGAGAGGGGGCAAGACAGAGGAGACATGACCAAGCAAACACACACCACCTACTTTTTTCTAAGTTGTAATTAATTTTAACCTTTGAAGTAATCAAAAAGCTTACAGCTTACATTTAGCCATTCAACAGGCAACAAATGCAGTGGGCGTGTTGAAATGACATTCACTTAGAAAACGTCAGTCGAGGATCAAGTTTCCGTAGGACCAAAGATTTTTTATTTAAAGTTTTTTAATGTTTTTTTTTATACCCTTGGTGACGGTATATTAAAATTGTCCGGATGTTTGTAACGCACAGTTACACACATACAGAAAATATTTGATCACTACGAGTTAGTTGATATCGCTCCAATCCCGTATTTTGTTTTCTATCGCTTTCACCGGATGAAACCCCAAAGATTTTATGTTCATAAACAACAATGACAAAGTACAGGCTACAAAATTTAGGTTTGAAAAAAGTCATATAAGGAAAACTTTTTTTTTTTTCAATGCTATCGCTCCCAAACTTGTTACTGATCAATATTATATGCTACCACACAATTTTGCCAAGTTTAATCCAAATCGGATGACAATAGCATATAGCTGGCATAGGAACGATCGCGATATAATAATTGTTTAGAAACAGTCTGTCTGCAAGGTAGATATTTCATCTGCTATTCATGTTTATGAGGCTTTCCTATATGCAATGATATTCTTCGAAGCACTATTTGAAACTATTTGACCGTCTGTGGCCCAGTGGTTAGTGTGCTGGACTGCTGGGCGGGAAGTCGTGGGTTCGATCCCGACTCTGAACATCTAATAATAAAAGCCTTTTTCTTTCTTTAGAAAAATAGCTTTTACTCATGCGGTCACCTTCACCAGCTATTGGCGCCAGCTGTGAAGTAACTAGTCAGGAAAAAGCAAATTCTCATACTTTGCCGTTCGGATACGGCGTTTTTGGCGAAAATGTAGGTCCCTCTTGGCGAAGAGATTTTGGGCAAGTTTGGCTTGTGCCCGTTGGAGGAGCTGTAGAGCCAATTTTACATTTACATTAAACTTAACTTCATGTTCAACTTTGAGCATTCACCATAGGTCATACGCGGTATATTATCGCGGTTTAGTTTTGTCACTGTCATACAACTATGAATATAATTTTTTTGTCTGGAAAATCAATTACAAGTATTTAGCGATTCTTCGACCATGGACAACCTTTAACGTAGAACTGCGATCATGCATCGCATCTGGGATGATTTGGTTTGATTTTTAGTATTTTTGACTCTTCTTGGTCTTTTCGCGATTTAATCATTCTTTAGTTACGGTGTCTTAATATTATTAAGTTAATAAATATCTTTGTTAATAGAGGCCTCCACACGTACTTTTTTCTTAGATTTACGCGATATTTCTCGTAAATTTTCCAGACACTGCAGGGACTTAGAATATATGAAATGTGGGCCTTACAATATTTAGAAAAAGTCGCAGTCAATCAAATGAAAAACTTTCAAAGCACTGAGTATCGACTGTTGTAGTAGTGATCGACTGTTTTCATAGACTAACAATAATTTATAAAGTCACAGTCAATCAAATGAAAAACTTTCAAGGCGCCGACTGCTGATTTGATTTCCCAAGTTACAATTTTCGTTTTTTTGATTTTGATTTGACGCTGACTCAGAAGTCCATACAACAGCAGCGTTTTAAAATTTGAGAAAAAATTGTTGCTCAGTCAATCAAAATTTTAAAACTTTCGCTGCTATGAGTAAAGCATTTTAAACCAAGGCTTCAAACCGGTCCTGAACCGAACCCCTTAGAACCGGTTCGGTTCGGGTATTTTGGGTCCGACGAACCGGACCATGAACCGAACCTCAAATATTTTTGACTCCTCGAACCTGAACCCGAACCGGACCACTTTTTAGAAAAATTCGGTTCGGTTCAACAAATTTAGTAGTTTTTTTTAACAACACATACAATATAGAAATTCCTTGTGATCTGACTATCATTCAAGAAGCTCTAGACGAGAAGTCAAGAAACGAATTTGGATCGAGCATTAGAACTTTTTATATGACAACTGCAGAGCATAAAAGGAATGCAACTATGAAGAATGTAATAATGTGCTTCAAACGCATTTCTTGATTTGGACGATGATCAAGTTAACTCAATAAATTCCCTGGAGGACTATATAATTACAGTTTGATTTAGTTTAGTTTGACATTAGTAGAGTTGGCACACTTCTCCGTACTCACATTATATGAAATCTTTGCTTATAAAAAAAATTGAATTGAAATTAAACGCGGTTGAGTTAGGTGCGAACGTTTACTAACTATTAAAGATTTTTTAATTCAGAGTTCTTTGAAATAGCTTCACCTAAAAATATTTGATACTTCAAAATATCTATTTATTGCTGCAGCCAAAAAAAAACTTCTTTAAAGCTACAGGATCCACAATTACTAGCAAGTGATTTTTATTACGCTTGCTTTTCATTTCGAGCAACTGTTTTGAAATCTTTTGTTTATTACATTACTCGTTCGATAAACGATCTTCTATTATAAATCTAAGTACCAACATTAGCTGCAGTGCTCTAAGACTAAGATTTCAAACTTTGTTATTTTCACATTACATTACAGACATGCGGAAGCTTCAAAGAAATTCTTGATGAGAGTTTTAAATGAATCAACTTCTGATTACGAAGAGGATTTTGAAAGCAGTAGAAAGCGGGGACCGTAACACTGTTATAAGTTTAAAAATAAAAATTGAGACTTAACAGTTATTTCATAACTGAAAATATAAATTTTTTTAACTGTTATTTCATAATTTTTATATAAATTTTTAACAGTTATTTTATACTTGAAAAGTGTATTATAATTTGCCAAGTTTGCAACGCATAGAAGGAATCATCTCCGACCACATAAAGTAAAAGTAAGTAAAGCGAACTAGTCCCTCAGTTTTGGAGCTATCGAGCTGAAACTTTGCACAGAGTCTTCTTTTTACTGCACGCTGCTAATATGTCGGAACCGACCGGATCGGATGACGACTGCCTTAGCTGGCATGCAATTGTTCGTTCGAAAAATGGTTTGGTGGCGCTGGTTTATTCTCAATATTATCACTCAACACGGTCATGGGTAATATGTCATGTGTTTTTAAGTTGATTTTGAAGTTTGGTCGAAGTCGCTAACCGTTGTAACAAGCTATTTCAAGTGTATCAAAACTTTAAGAATTTGCAGACGAGATTAGCTTTGCCTTTCTCGTTTATCAAGGAAATTTTACAAACTTCAACATGAGTTGCTCAATAGAACATTGCAAAAATGATCCAAGCAAGTTTTGCTTTATTTGTGGAGGATTTTCATTCGCGAGGCAGAATTTTCGGGGCAATTGCAAAATATTTTTTCTTTTATATTTTGGCAAGAAACTAGACTATTGCTGGTTCTTGTTGCGAGAAACACTGATCTGCACGAAACAAAAGCGGTCTACATCATTAGAGTACTTTTATCAACCTTGAATTGCAATAAAAACTCTAATGTCTCAGCATTTATTCTTATTTGTGACGCTAAGATCTTGATTTTTATACTGAAAAAGTAGTCAAAAATCGATATTTTGGTTACATTTCAATGTCAGAGGAATTTTTAAATGGCAGTATCTTAAATTGCTCTCTGATGTGACTGCTTTGTTAAACAAAAAGCGCAGAGTTACGGGTCGGAGAGCATGCAAAACAACAATTAATACTCTCAAGAAGAGGTATGTTTACTTAATTATGAATATACCGTTTATTTTTCATCCGATTTTGATGACCAGGCAAAAAATGTTCGTAAGTGATTACCCAATCCTGTCAATATCTGAGACTTGAGCACTTTTTATGGTAAGATTGAAAAAAACTTAATGAAAGGCAGCCAAAAAATTAAAAATTATCAGGAAATTTTTTCAATAATCCATGCTGAAGTGCCATAACTTCGTCATTTATCAGTTGAAATTTAAACAACTGTGGTTTTGTTTAAGAAAATATTTATTATCTTTAATTTTTTCCATTTTATACATATATCGGTGGACTAAAACCAGGAAAATGGCATTTTAGTAGACCTACCTTTTCCAAACACTAAAATTGAAAATTTAGCGATATTTCGAACCGTTCTACTTAAATGAATCTACTCCTATTGCAAGTGTATCAAAATGCGACAGGTTTATTAGCGGGCTGTCAACCGAGGGAATAATTTGTTTACTTGAATCACTTATTGACTCACACATGTGCTTACATTTCTATTTGCATTTATTGTTATGGCCTGAGTTCGTGTAAGACGATCTTGGATCAACTCACCCTATCCCAGATGTAGAGGAACACATGGAATGCACAGTAGGGCACCCAAATTGACATCAATATGATCCAACCAGTTCGACTGATTTGCTGCCTTGTCACCGCCCAACCCTTGGCCAGCAGCAAAAGAATCAGCATGAATGTGGTGCGACTCAATATATCCAAAACATCACCAGCCGCTTGCATTTTCGGTTCACCCACTCCATTCGCCGCATAATGTATCAGATGAGCCGTAATCAACGCCAAACTGACAAACTCACTGAGCAGACTCAGAGTGAACAACTTGGTGACAGGATGCTTCTGTAGACGCACCGCATAGATTTGCATGGGCAGGAGTACAATATAGACGAGCATAAAGATTAGGTACATTTCCAGCAGATTTTGCTGATCGTAGGAGTATTGAAAGGTCAGTGGATGGGCAGCCGAGTTGTTGGGATGCACATTGACCAAGTGCATGTCATAGTACAGAGTGTTGCGGGGCGAAGTCGGAGCTGCTTGCCATTTGCAGGTGCTGCTATTCCGATAGCAGGCCACCAGAGCCACATACCAGAAGCTGAGAAAATAGATAAGTGTAAAGCAGTGAAAATTCCGCTTATCAGTTGAACTTACCGCGGCTCTGCTTCCAAATTGATGACGTAGGTGAACTGATGACCACTTATGACATTGCTGGGCTCATCCTCATCGCTGCACAATTGACCCTTGGGACAGGGCACATGACGCAGGAAATCCCATTTGCCCTGAGGATTACATTTGGCATCAAAGGCCAAATACTGGAGGTGGGCAAACATGCGAGAGCAGGCATGATCTCGACTACGATAACTGCGATTGCTATAAAAATCCACAAAGGTGGCTTTGTCCAGCACCACCAATGTCACAGGCTCCCGATATGAATCCGAGGAGCTGACATTGCCATAGATATAGCCAAAGGCATCACGACGTGTGGGTGGATCGGCCTTTTGGAAACCGAATTTAGCTAGGAATTGAAAAAAGTCCGACGAGTGAAAATTGCCGCTGATGTGGGTGGCTTCGGTGCATCTCTGGGGAAGCAGGCAACAAAACAACAACAGAAGCAAAAGCAGCCAGGGGGCAAAGGGAATACGAATACGAATACTGTGGTGGGTGGCGGGGGAGTTGATGCTGCTGAGGGGATGTTTTCTTATCACTTTGGCTGTGGTTTTGCAGGTTGCTGATATTTTCACCATTGCCACTGAGTTGTCAACCACTTCATTATAAAGTGGAATAATATTGATGGCCTCAAATTGCCAAGGTGGCGCACTTTTGTGCATTATTTTTTAACTATTTTGATTTTGTATTAGTGTGACCACACTCGTTTGTGATTGTGGGCGAGGGTGGGCGAGGGAATGGCCGAAAATATGGGGAATGACTATCGATAGTTTGAGAGACCAATTACGATAAATATACCTAAAATAGGGAAATTAGTGAAGTTAATACCCATTATTAAGGGTGACCAGATGACAAATTAAATTATGAAAATGCAGAATTATTGGAATCTAGGGTGATGATTTTCAAAAACTTAACTCTGCCTGGTTTAGCTGCTTCTAGAGCAATCATTTATTTCCACTTTTTTTGGCCTTTGTTGGGCGGTAAGATTTAAAATTTGGCTGGAAAAAAGCCAAAACAAAAACTGTTTCCGCAGGTTACCAACAGAGAGCGGCAGCTGTGTTCCAACTTACGCCAGAGGTCGCCACTGTACAGCAAAAGGCGCTCAAATTTTGAATTTAAACTTAAACTGAAATATAAATCAAAGTCTGTAATTGATAAAATAAAAGATAAAACTTAAATTTTATATAATAAGTAATTCAACCACTTTTTATTTTGTATAGAAACATCACAAATTGCCGCTTCCTTTAAAATATTTCCACAACAATGCCCAAAAATCCCTTCTAATGGGCGATTATCAAACAATAAAGTTCATCATGACGAATTGCACTTCGGGCATGTCCCCAAGGACCATATTAACCCCCTGCCCCCTGCTCATTCTCACTTTTCTGTACAAGTTTCCACAATAAATTTCAATAATTCCTAAATTTATGCTGCTACCCTTTCAGGCAAACTTCAAAGTGTTGCCCTCACGCCCCTAGACTAGATTGGCCATCCCCCTTTTCCTTGGTGGCATCTATAATGCATGCGAAGACAACCCTCATGTGGATTGTGGTAAGGTGCAAAAAAAAAAATAAACACATCTTTGACTGCAAAATTATTATTATAATATAAAGTCTTGCTGAAACCATTCAAATGTAGATTTTGTATTGTATTTGGGGTGGCTTTGGGGAAGGGGATAATGTCGCACTGTGACCTAGTTGTTGGACCATCTTTCATTTATTGATGACTTGGCCAAAAAAAACAACAACACAAATTCATGAGAAAAGTTAACTAGCTTTTGGCATTTGTTGACAGTTCCAGTTGGAGTTCACTCAGTTGTGGCTATAATATCAAACAAAAGCCAAGACAAGTGTAAAAAGAATGCTTTTGTTTTTGTTTTGTGTTAAACGAGGTGAGCCTCAAGAGTTTGTTCAACTTTCAAGTTCTTCAAGTTCAGCTGAAAAGTAGGCCACTCTTTTTTTCGAATTTTAAACGCCCGCCATCTCTCTCTCTCTCTCACTGCCACGATCTCTGCAGGGTTGCCACCTGCCTGAAATCAATCCTTTCTTTGATCAGTCTGGCAAGTGGGCGTTACCACGGAATATTGGCGAGTGACGGTCGGTCCGCAATTTGTTTAAATTCTAGTGTAAAAAGCTTAAGTTAAGTGTTTCAAATATGTGTTTGTGTTTAATAAACATCTCGCGCGTGTTTTGTGTATCAAAGCAAGCCTGCAGCTGTATTCGAAATTGTTTAATTGATGTGCAAATTATTTGGCTGACTGGCAAGAAGAAGAGTAAGAAAATGGAGGGCCATACGTTAGAGGTAGTCATTTGGCTGACTTCGACGACATTTTAAGACACAAATTTTATGTACAGACAAAATAAGACTTTTACTTAACCTAACACACAAAAATGGGAATGGTTAATTTTTTTTTTTGGTAATACGAATAAAAAAAAAAAAAAAAATAACAAAAACAAAATATATTGGTGTGGGTCAGGAGTACACAAGAGTTTTGTGGCCTATTGGTTTTAAGAAATCGCTGAAATCTTTGGCCATGCCTCGGCACTTCGGAGGGCTTTCCTTTTTTGGAGAAGGTTGTCCAACACACTCTAACTAAAGTGAACATAGTATAGACAACCCACAACCGTAAAATTGAAATTTAGAATAAAAACGTGTTTTATATTTATATTTAGATTTTAAAGAATTTTGTTTGGTTTTTTTTTAACAAAACAAACTTATTTTTCTTTTACTGAGTTAAATATTTGTTATTCCCATACAAAAAATTCAGAATTTATCGCCCGTAAAATAAAAATGATACTTTGCAACTCTAGCTGCTGTAGGGATATGAGAGAACAGCGTACGTATTTGAAGGCAAGGTTTTGCTTTAATTTAATAAATGCCTCCCGCAGCAATCGACGATTTAGGGAAGGAGCAAATCCGTAAGAAGAGGCTAGGAGTGCACCCGTCTTTGATCCGCATCAGTACCGTCTTTCTAAGTCAGACGATATACGTAGGCAAAATCATAAGGGTAATGATGCTGTGCTCGAAAATAACATTGGGCCGGACACGCATAATTCAATTCAAGCAATCGGACGATAGGTTGGCCAGACTTAAAGTCAGTTCTTTGCAGGCTGCAGCCGCAACTACCATGTCGCCCATTGTGACATTTAGGGGCCAAGTCTTTAAGCTCCTTCAAAAAAGCCATGCAAATTTCGCTCTGGACATCTGTTCGATGCTTTTTCCTTTATAACTAATTTTTATAACAATTTCGGAAGAATAATAAAAGCCAACGTTTGGGCGGCTTCTCGTCATTACTTTGGCGCCGGCGTTGCCACTATATTCAACTCAGATTGACAGCAATTGACTTACAAATTGCACAATAATTAAGCAAAATATCAACGGAAAAATTATTGCTAGTTAATCTAATTTTTTTATCTTTGTTTTAACACAAAAATCAATATTGTATTAACTTTAAAACGAAGTTCGATTAATTTCGAAATTCAAATGTTAAAAAGGTGGCAACACTGTAATTCTAGCGATTTGGTGCGTTGCAGTGAATGACCAATTTCACTAGCGAATTGTCTAGTGATTTTACTAGCGATTTAGTAAAATGCTTATTTAATATACTTAACATGTTAAATGTTTAATTTTTTGATGTATATTATTTACAAATTGAACACCCTTGAAGACTCAATAAGCCTTATTTTACTAAAATGCATTTTATGGTCTTTTTTAAGCAAATCGCCGACTCAAGATTGCGCGATTTGCAAATCACTCGAAAACATGCTCTGTGGCAGGGCGAAATCAAATTCGAGCGAATTTAGAGCGAAAGTGAATTCTGTGGCACCCCTGTATTAATGCATTTTACGCCGCAAAATTTCCTATTACAAAAAAATGTTCTGTAGGATCAAACCAATTGTTTAATAGCCCATTTCCACTATAATCACTAAACGGATTTTGCATATTTTAAAACAGATTTTTGCCTCCCAGTAGGTCAAAATACAGTACCCAAAATGACAACAAATTGTTTAAAATTTACTCCCCAATAGTAATTTACTGCCTACTAGGATTAAAATCTTTTAAAATATGCAAAATCCGCTAATCTAATAATCACATATCACGAAATGTACATATTATATTTTTGGGCGTTTCCATATGATATGTACATATTTTACAGTGTCGTGAACATGTGAACGGCAAGTTGAGAATTTGAATTTAAATTAACGGTGTATTACATCTTTGAACTAAGTTCCATAGAGCTTAGATCAAAAATATAATTTATTTATTTAGTCGACAAAAAAAGTGCTGTAGACAGAAATTCAAATACGTTACAAACAATTTTATTTGTAGTCGGAAACGGATAAATAATAATAATTTAATAAATTAAAAAATAAATCAAGGATAGTAATGAAAACGAGAAAGGCAAAGCTAACTTCGTCTGTACCGAAGTTTTTGATACGCAAATGGCTTGTCACAACGGTTAGCGACTTCGACCAAGCTTCGCAAATCAGCTTAAAAACATTACATATTACCCATCATCGTGTTTGAGAAAGATAATATTGAGAACAAACCATTTTTTCTCACTAAAACACATTTTTCGAACGAACATTTGTATGGCAGCCACAAAAGTAGTCATCCGATCCGGTCGGTTCCGACCAGGCACAATACCGGAACTGGAACCGGAACCGTTAACCCGAAATAAACCGTTTCCAAATTGCATACCGGAACCGGAACCGGAATCGAAACAAATTTTTTAGGAACCGAAAACCGTTTACCGTTATTTTGGAACCCGATAACCGGAACGAAACCGAAACGTTGGTACCGGTACAGACGTTTGTAATGCAAAAAAAGCAATCATAAAACGACCTTTACAAGCTGCCAGATTTTCTTTCAACTTTTTAGGAGTCATAACATTTAAGCATCCATTAAGATACCAAAATATTTGCTGGCGGAAGACATCTTCAACTCTTGCTCCAATTTTGTGGCTGCAGATAAGGACTTTCTTCTGAACCGGAAAGAGATTGGGACTCAGTTCGCGAACTAACTACTAAATTAAAGCCGAAACCCGAGTTTGGGCGATTTTTATTCCATTTGGATTCACTGCAAATTGGAAATATCAAAAATTCGTTCTCTCTTGCGAAATCGTTTTTCAGGAAATAGAAAAGCGAGAGAAATCCCTTTACAAAACAATGCTTTTCTGAGCAATATTTTGGACCGTAAAAAATACTTGTATCGATCTTTACATAATAGTTAAAGTTAAAATTCTGGTTCATTTGAATGCGCCGACGAAGTTGAGGCATATTGATTTTGATTCTTGGTAATAATCCTCTACAAAGTTTCCAGGAGTATGTGCGATTTTAAAAGTCGTTCTTTCTGTTCCATCTACGCAGGTAAGCGTGAAACGCCTATTCTCTGGTGTTAAATATATAATGAATCCCGCAAAGAAGTTGCATGGACTCCAACCACATTCTACCAATTATGTCACTGCGAGCAAATCACAAGAATGCTATATAGTGGACGTATAAAATTCGAAAATAAATAATACATAATAATATATAAAATTTATGAGCATATAATGTAATCATTAGATCTTACGTGTTAAATAAAAAACTAAAAAAATACGAATTATGAAGGATATGGGCATTTCCAAAAAGAGTCCACCTGGCCCAAAAAAATTAAAGTGGTTTAAAACACTATATTTGACATAATTTTATAGGGGAAACAATCCAATTAAACTTATGTAAGCTAATCTTACATTGCTAATAGCCAAATTGAATATATTCGCTTTCACGGCCGTGCTAGTGCGATTTGCTTATTTTTTTGGAAAAAAGTGACTATAAATTACATGTACTTTCGCAATTTTAAAATCTTTCTGATGGTACAAAGGCTATACAAGAATGCATAAGAAACCATGAGAAACTATGCCAATGCAATTTACTGTATGTTTTTGCTACGCATTTAAGCAGAAACCACTAATTAAAGTGCTTGCTGAGAGCTATATTATACGGTAAAAGACAAATTAAAAAATTCAATTTAATTTGACTTTTTCCTTTTCATTTTGTACGACGGTCTAGGTTCGAAAAAATGGAAATGCCCATATGTAATTTTACTTTAAATGTAAACCATTCATTTCGTGTTGAATTTTGATTCGTTTTATTAAACAGGAATAAAATGATTTAGATTTATCTCAGAATTTAGTTTTTCCAGTATTAAAAATATCTATTACTTATATCGGTTCGTACCGGTACGTACCGGTATACCGAAAATAAAAATGCGGGTACCGTATCGAAACCAAAAACCAAAATGGGAACCTTTAGCGAAACATTCATTTCGGGACGTACCAGTATCGGAACCGGAACCGAAATTTGTTTCGGGATTATGCCCTGGTTCCGACATATTAGCAGCGTGCAGTAAAAAGAATACTTTGTGCAAAGTTTCAGCTCGATAGCTCCAAAACTGAGGGACTAGTTCGCGTAGAAACAGACAGACGGACAGACGGACGGACAAAGCTTAATCGACTCAGCTCGTCATGCTGATCAAGAATATATATACTTTATGTGGTCGGAGATGATTCCTTTATGCGTTACAAACTTCTGGGCAAAATTATAATACACTTTTCAAGTGTATAAAAAAAAAAAATAGTACTGGAGAGTCTCAAGCTGTGGGCACACTTGCGTTTTTCACTAATAACTTTTTTCCAGGTCAACATCATGCGGTGATATGAACATCATTGTTAAGCTAGAGACTTTCTAGCTAACTTTCCTCTAGAAGTAACCTATTGTTCTAGACAAATGGAAAAAAATTTGCAGCCATCTATATGAAGTGATGATTTTGGCCAACATTTTTTTGTACCCGGTTGCGGACACCCTTGTAAAATCGCCAGAAATGGAAAAATTTGAAGTAAAATTTCCATGAATTGATGAAAAAACAACGTTTATTTATTTAAAAAGCCTTCAGTGACAAAAAAACCAAAAAAAATTGGCATTCAGTGGCAAAAAAAAAAAAAAAATAATGGCCTTCAGTGGCCAAATGAAAAATTTTTTTTCCGAAATGCAAAAAAATTTGTTTATCTTAAGAACCGCTTATCCGATTTGAATGGGTTTAATATATGTTATAAGTGTCCACCATAGAGTTTATAAAATTATTTTTGCACATTTTATTACCAATTCTTAGGTTTTAAACATTTTTTTATAAAAGTTTTCAAATAATTTTTTTGAGTTGTAAATCGATTTCAACTCTTATAGTATTTTTCTGGATTTTTTTCAATAAGAAGTCCTTAACAATGTAAAATTTTTGCAGTGACATCGGGAATCATCTTCATAGTGAATACCAATAAAATATGTGAATAGTTTTACAAATATATTTTTTAATATTGAGCACACTGTAACTACTCACACAGAATTGACAGAAAATTTCCCCTAATTTGCCTAATATGTATAAAAAACAGAGAAGTAATATACAGTTAGACTAGTTTAACGTTTTAATAAAGACCATTTTCGACCGGATTTTTTGCAACAAAAGTCCGTGACGGTCGTCGACACTAGATATATATATTTATGGGGTCGGAATGATGTATTTGCAACACCATTAATAAAAAATAAAGTTTATATATTTGTTAGGGACCTTTTGATGAGAAAAAATCCAGAAAAAATCTGTCGGTGTCGAGAAAGGCAAACACCATAAAAGAAGTATTTAAAAATTTTTATTATATTTTTTGGGCCAAAAAATTGGCAATAAAAATGTGCAAAAATTGTTTTTTGAATTGTGATGTGGACACTTACAACATATATTAAAGTCCTTCAAATCGGTTAAGCGGTTCTTAAGATAAACGAGTTTTTTGATTTATCTTTTAACTCCACTCCAATAGCGATTAGAAGACTAAAAATTTAGGGAGTGAGTTTCTCATTGATGGTAACAACATATTTAATTTTGGTGCTGATCGGAGGGAGGCAGTTCTTGTATGCTTATTCTGCTATGCCCTTTAAATTTAAATGAAATTAAAATTTAACAGGAAAATCTCTGACCCGTTGGGGGATGATTTTAAGCCACTCCGCTTAAATACTTCTTAAATTGACAAATCACAATTTCAAGTTTGACATAGTTTCACGCGTTTTTTGTTTTTATTTGCGATTGCTAAATAAAGATAAGGACCTTTAATGCACCTTTTTGGAGTAGAGGTTCTGTTGATCAGCCGTAGCAGCTTTCAGAACTATAATTTGTACAAATAAAAAATGTTAAAATACGGTTAAAAGTTACCTTAATAGGTAATGTACAGATTTTTACAATAATGCGTTTTAAGTTCTTTTCAGGACAAATTGTTGGCTTTCTTCAAGCTACCTAATTGTATGTAACCCCCTTAAGGAAAGGTCGAAAATATTCCGTAATAAAAAAACTCGTTGGAAAAGTAGCTCTAGAACTCCCTTGTGGTTCGAGCAATCGAGCAGTAGCGCCTAGCGAAAAAAAAACTTTGTACAGCGCGGCATAAAATGGTTATAAAAAAATAACACAGGTCAACAAAATCACTTACTACGTGGCTGCTTTTCACAGAGTTATGATAAATTAAGGTTTACTTATTCCAAAACTGGGTTCGGTAAGCTCCACGATATCTTGTTTCTAAGATATGACGGAAAAAACGGGTATTAAGTATTTTATTTTTTTCTTCTGGAATAATTGGAGGCCACTCTTGGGACGAATTTCTGAGTTCATGAGCTTCTTGCTGTAGAGAACATGTCAATGTCAAATTTAGGATAAAGCATTGTTTAGAAAACTGCAATAAGTTTCATTTCATCTGTTTTTAATAAACACAAAAGCCGCAGCAATATCAAAAGTAAAATAAGGATTAATGAGAAAAACAAACAGCAGAAGCAGTCGTCGTTTCATCATTTTTGATTTTCATTTTGCTGGTCATTAGTAGTAACTTTAGTAACTTTTGCTACGTCGACAGAAGCAATTTAACTACTGGAAGAAAGAGTCTAAATTGTCTCTACTTAGGACAATTTTCTTGAAATTAATTCCCCACTCTAAGCCTCGTCTACTAGGAATAAAGATGTTCCCAAATATGCAAAATCCGTTGTCTACTTTAAACAATTTATATTGAATCATGTAGTCTCATTATAGTTCCGTCTCACGCAAGAATTCTGTAATGGATTAATTACAGGTGTAAAATACGGCAACACCAGAAATTCATAGCTCAATTTCTTACAGAACTATACAGCTGTAAGTTGTGTTTTATAGCAGTACACACACACTGCACTGGTTGCGCCGTCTGCTTGATTAAAGCAAGGCAATTGCTAGTACTTCAGTCACGCCAGTTAGGAGCAAATGCATGGCCACCTTTGCTCTACATTAGAATTTATCATCAATTTACAATTAACAATTTATATTGAATCAAGTAGGCTTTTCAAAGTTATTTTATACAAAATGTAGAGTTTGAATTTAGTTTTCCTCTAGCTTTCGTTGCAGACAGACTACAGCTCTGCCACATAAGCTGATCAAAACTCAAACAAAAATTCTCTTCGAGGATTTTAAATTTATACATAAATTTTTCTTTTATTTTATTTCTTTTTTCTTTATTTTAAATGTTTCATATATTCCCATGCGACGGTTCATCCTCATCTTCTTGAGTGGAATCACTTCAAAGCGCTGACCACAACCAAAAAGAGACAAAAGGCTGTAGCTTTAAAGCTGAAATTTTTCTTCAAAGTTATATATTTAAAAACGAAATCGCTGGCTGCACGTGGTGTAATCCAATGTTTACTAAGCTTACTAAATGTGTGTGTTTTTTTTTTAAATATTTTTCTGTGTTTCAAAAGTAAACTAATTTTAAATTTTATATTAAATAAATTTTCTTCTCTTCTTTATTGATTTCTTGATTCCAAAAGCCAGTATCTATAAGACTTATTTCCTTTAATGGCATCTTTATCAGGCGTTCACAAAAATAAAAGGGTAAATATTGCAGCTCTGCAGCTGTAGAAAGTTAAAAAAAAGACTAAAAACTATATATTTTATTATAAATCGAAATCTTTTGTTGTTTTTAGTAGTACAATTAAATGTATACAAGCTTGTATCAATAAAAATCATCCGGCTGATGATTTATTTTGAGAAAATTGCCTTAAATCGAGAATAGTTTGACTTTAGGGGAAAATTTAGAAACGTTCTGCTATACTTATATTGCGCTTTTAATTTTTTAAAGATGCACTTTATCCAGATAATAAATCCACAAAATTGTCCCAGATCCTAAAAAATTCAGAGTGCAAAACATTCTACAAATTCGTTTTCCGCTATAACTTTTATATCTTTTTTTTTTTTTTTTTAAGGACGATAGAAGCATCGAAAACCATCTCGATCGCTGGACTGCGCTCGAAGTGTGGGACTCTAACCGCACTAAACTACCGCCACCTAACCCGTTTCCCGGCGGGACTGCCTTTCGGTATTACTTCGCCGGGGGGAATGCCCTTAGGCTCACCCAGGATTCTCTCCTATGTATAGAATTGCGCTCATGATCGGCGCGACGCAGTTTTTGGTAAACTATTGTGGCCATGGTGCTTACCGCAGACCAATTCTCTTCCGAGTCAAGCATGATGCTCACCAGGTTACAAGCGGCTGGTGTCCTCCCCACCCTCATGCTAAGCTCGTTTCTTTCTCGATTAAATGTCGGACAGACAAAAAAATATATGTTCTGCGTCTTGTGTGACCCCCTGACAGTCAGTACAGGTTGGGTCGTCCTCGTGCTTAAACCTCCAGAGGTAGTATTTGAAGCACCCATGTCCTGTCAGCAGTTGCGTCAGATAGAAGTTTAACTGTCCATGTCGTCTGTTTAGCCAAGCGGCTATGTTCGGGATTAGGCGTCGCGTCCAACGTCCGTTTGTACTTCCATTCCACCTTTCCTGCCAAAGCTCGATTGTCGCTGATCTTTGCGCTTCCCGATTTTGAAGCCCTGCAGTCTCCGCCAAGACTTTCCTCTCGTTCGCCAATAGATCGATGGGGATCATGCCCGCTACCACAAGTGCTGCCGCGTGGGATACCGTGCGGTATGCAGAAGCCACTCTCAGCGCGCATAGTCGGTAGGCTGATTCTGCTTCTGCTCTGTAGGACTGTGTTGTCATGGCACCTGCCCACACTGGTGCTGCGTAAAGGAGGATCGAAGTGACCACACTAACTAGAAGCCTTCTCGTACTCTGCTTGGGTCCGTGGGTGTTAGCGCGTACACGCTCTCGCAATCGCGTGACGCCTTTTTTTGCTTGCATAACGCAAGTGCGCTATTTTATATGATCCGTCTGTCTATCATTACTCCCTTTGTATATTATTATATGCTGGTAGTTTGGACTGCCTTCCTGCTACTAATAGGCACGGCTTACCGTCTTTTGTTCGGCGAGTTGGTCGATTTTTGGTCATCCATTCATACACTATATATAGCATCCGTTAGCTGCTCGTTGGAGCCTTATGTGCTTCGCCACCACTATCAGTCATCATCTGCAAATCCTACTGAGTACATCCATTTTGGCGGCTGGATTCGGAGAGACATCGTCGTAGACCACATTCCACAATAGTGGGCCAAGTACCGATCCTGTGGGACTCACTCCTATGATCCCTGCTGCTTTGGTCCGGACTCTGCCAAGCTTCCAGCACTCTGTTGGAAAAGTAGCTTTTTGCGATTTTCAACAGATAGTTGAACTCTACGAATCGGCGGAGTGCTCTAGCGATGTTCGGCCATTTTACCAAATTGAAGGCGTTTTTTGTACGTCTAGCGTTACCACTAGGCGGTACTCTTTCGTTCCTCGGTGCCATCTTGTGCCCTCGATGGCTTTCTCGCAATTGATGCGACATGCTGGATGGCCTAATAGTAGATCTGGCCTACCTGAATCCGTACTGTCTGGCTGCCAGCCCTCCGCTACTTTCAATTGCCGTCTCCCGAGCCTGTTAGCGATCAGCCTTTCCAGTACTTTTCCGGCCGTATCCAGCGCCACAGTGGCCTGTACGCTGTCGGGTCGCCAGCTTTCTTACCTGGCAGGTAAAAGAACGAGCCGCTGTTTTTCCCACTGATCAGGAGATTTCCTTCTAAACAATTCGTATAAAGCTGACTGACTACCGTGGTATGTTCCCGAATAACCATTTTGAGTACCTTGTTTGGGATGCCATCTGGTCCAGGGACGTTTCGTTTTATAGTTTTTGCTACCTCATGGAGCTCTTCTTCGGTAATGGCCAAAACGGTGTTGTCTTGAGACTGGAGTTCGCTCTGTGGAAATGATCGTTGCTTGTTCTGGGAACAGCTGCTCAGCAATTCTTTGGACTAGTATGGGACATGTAGGCATGGAACATTTTTTATCTTCTTCATGACCAGTTTATAGGCTGATCCCCAAGAGGTTTCCGTCTATTTCTGCAACTAGTTGTCTAAAGCACCGTACTTTTGCTATTCTCTATGGTCTTTTTTAAGCTGCTGGCGTGCAGTTTTTGTGAAGTGCTTCTTTTTTTATAAACGAATCGGTACCTCTGGTCTGATAATAGTTCGAAATATAGTGGACCTAAAATCTATTAAAAATTATTATTTTTAATTTTGCGCTTTACAGCACATTTATATAGAAACCGATTTGAATCCGGTTTGTAGGACCAGAGTTGTTCTTGAAATCGTATTAATATTTGCGATAGTGATTTTGATTTAGTTTTTGATTTTGTTGTTTTTGTTTTTAGTTGTTTTGAGTTGATTTTGTTTGATTTTGAGTTTTGAAAAGAAAAAATAATTTTTATACCCTTGCAAAGGGTATTATAATTTGCCCACAAGTTTGCAACGCGTAGAAATATTCATTTCTTGATTGTAGCATAAATTATTGCAGCCACTATGCATTAGAACAAAGTTCAGTTCTAAATCAAAATAGCTTTACTATCAAAGCTCAAGCTAAAAAGCTTCACGCCAAAAGCTCTACTTTAAAGCCTAACTTCTTATCTAAGCTTTGGCTCATATATGAAAAAGCAAGTAAGATATATTCCTAAGTACCGTAATTAAGCCTAGCATAAGATTAGCATTAAGATCTCTTCTAACCCATGTACCCATACCTAGTCCATAAGAACCTATGTAAACAAAATGATATAAATACGGGGCCTGGCGCCTCTGAATAAACATTCAAGGTTGAAACCTCAAACCGCCTCTTACATGGCGATCCTGCCTTAAATCGGCAAAACAAAAACCCTCCTTATTGTTGCCTATCCTTGGCACAATAGGAATCCTGCCAAATAAAAATCGGCAAAAGGATATGAGCGACCACAAAGTCGCTTTGGAGGAGGCTATCGCTGCATGCCCACCGAGAGCCAGGGAGGAAGACCTCGTCACCCAAATCCCCGCGATGAAGACACCAAAACGGCGTGGCGGCGTTACTGGCCAAGGTGAACTCCGACCCACCCCCACCGTGGAGAGAGGCCAGCTGCATTTAGCAGAGCAGCAGCAGCAGCGATAAAGAACCACAGCCATGCAGAAGCAAAAACCAGAGCCAGCAGTGCAGCAGCAACAATAACAATAACACAAAACAAAATCAAATAAACAAAAAAAAAAACAAGAGTGCCTAACGGCAACTTGGCGCTATGGCGATACTCGCCCTCGCAAAATTAATAAAAAAAATTAAATAAAAACACAAACATACATACATATGTACATTGTACATACACACATTTATACAAACATTTATACAATTATTTATACAATGTATGTACATTTATTCATAGACTTAGACACACATTACCACATACATTTTTCAAAAGCAAAAAAAATTGTAAACTTACTATAAAAATGAATTAAAACAAAGAAAAACCAAAACAAATACTCTAATAACAAATTTGCAGTAGGGAAACCAAAACAAACAAAAAGAAAAAGCTTTCAAACAGAGCTGCAGCTTAAGAAGCTTTCGAAGCTTAATGATCTTTGCACAGTGGTTAGCAGTCTAACTATATTGACTTTAAAATTTTTTTTTGCACAGTGATTAAAAGTTAAAGTAAAACTAGTTGAAAATTTTTTGCACAGTGGTTTGAGGTACAACTAAAAAGAGATAAGATAAAAAAAAAAAATTTTGTTCTTTCCTAACAACACATGGGTTGGACAATTATACAAGATAAAATTTAACCTCACAAAGCCTTAACAAAAGTATTCCAATAAGATCAGTAACCATAGGAAAACATTTAGAAATATTATTTGAAAACTTTAACAAAATTAGAGAAATATTAATAGCAGACTATACTAAATTCAATACACTACAGGAACTTCAGGCTAATGATACTTTCTTAATTTTTAGGAATAACTTAGAATATATTACGAACAAACATGAAATAATCGCGTTCTTGCCTAGACATCTGGAGAGCCCAGCTAGTTATGAATTTAATCATATGGAAGAAGAAGCAGAGTTAGAAATAGAAAAAGAAGAACAACTACCCATTAATATTGAAAAAAAAAAGAAATCAATATGTCACAAACATCTCTTGAATTTCTGAGCTCAGCCGCAAGGCTTGTTCATGATTTTGATGGAAAGGCTGAAAACCTACAAAGTTTCATTGACTCTCTTGAACTTTTAAATGACATTAAAGGAACACATGAAGCGACAGCCATACGTTTCATTAAAACAAAATTAAAAGGCGACTCAAGAACATTGATTACGAACGAAAATACAATTAGCGAAATAGTATTAAAGCTTAAAAACAATATTAAGGGAGAATTAGTAGGAGTTTTAGACGCAAAGATAATGAATATGAGACAAGACGTGAAAATTATACAGCAGACGCTTTATCGAGAATTGAATTTAAAGACATCAAAGAATTGTCTAATAAAAATATATTAAAAGTAACCACAAGATCAGACATGAAAAAGAAAAACACAATCAATAACAAACAAAACAACCAACTGACAAAAGAAAAGACACCAATGATTTACGAGGCAATCAACTTTTGTGATGCCAAAAAACTTATTAAATTAAAATTGAAAGATCAAAAATGCACATTATTAAAAGGAAAATCAGGGGTAACAGCTTTTGCAGTTAATGATTTATTCATTAATGGAATACTCGATCTAGATCGATTCTTTCCAAGGCTTGAACAAGAAGCCGGTGAACGAAACATTGACATATTGCAAATAGCTCCATTAGATGAATTATTCAGTATAGTTTCAGTAAACGAATTTAAGAGCAGAGGGAATAAACATTTAAAGAAATTAAAAATTACTATACTGCCATTACTAACAAATTTAAGAGAAAATGATGTTGAAATTAAAAATATATTAAAAAAGTATCATGATAATCCAATATCAGGCGGGCACTGTGGAATATCAAGAATGTTAAGGAAGATTAAAAGAAAATATTATTGGAAAAATATGACAAGACAGGTAACAACTTACGTAAAATCGTGTGAAAAATGCAAGCTAGCTAAAATTACCAGACATAATAAAACCCCTATGACATTGACACCAACTCCTGCAACAGCTTTTGACATTGTTATAATTGACACTATTGGTCCATTACCGAGAACAGAAAACGGAAACGAATACGCGGTTACAATGATATGTGATTTGACCAAATACCTTATTACGGCACCAATACCGAACAAAAGCGCAAAAACCGTTGCAAAAGCAATATTTGAAAAATGTATTTTGACATTCGGTCCGATGAAGACTTTTATCACAGACATGGGAACAGAATACATGAACTCAATACTAACGGAATTATGTAAAAACTTTAAAATTGAAAAAATTAATTCAACTGCCCATCATCATCAAACACTAGGAACAATCGAGCGAAGCCACAGAACATTCAACGAGTATATAAGATCGTACATATCAATAAACAAATATGATTGGGATGAGTATCTTCAATACTTTACATATTGTTTTAATACTACTCCATCCACAGTACATGGCTATTGTCCTTTTGAATTGATCTTCGGTAAACAACCAACCGACCTTCCATTTTCATCTACAACAATTGACCCAGTCTATAATTTAGAAGATTATAACAAAGAAATCAAGTATAAGCTACAAATAGCACAAAATAAAGCAAGGCTCATGTTAGACAGATATAAGGAAAAACAAAAGAAAAATTATGATACAAAAACAAATGAGGTAGCAATTAAAATAGGGCAATTAGTTCTAATAAAGAATGAGACAGGCCATAAATTAGACCCTCAATACTTAGGGAAATATAAGGTAGTAGAAATAGGAAAAAATAACAATATAACAATAAGCGACAATAAAAATAAAACACAAATTGTAAACCTAGACAGAGTAAAATTATTAGACTAAGATCAAACTTGTATTAATATTAAGATCTCTTATCTTCAACAAAAAAGATATAGGGCAACAGAGCGTAACCCGTTGGGTACGTGAATCTCAGCCTATGCTGAGATGTCTAATTCTGTTTTAATTATAGAAAACATTTAAAAAAAAAAAAGAACAATAAATTATTCTTTTTTTTTTGCGAAAAAAGGAGATGTAGCATAAATTATTGCAGCCACTATGCATTAGAACAAAGTTCAGTTCTAAATCAAAATAGCTTTACTATCAAAGCTCAAGCTAAAAAGCTTCACGCCAAAAGCTCTACTTTAAAGCCTAACTTCTTATCTAAGCTTTGGCTCATATATGAAAAAGCAAGTAAGATATATTCCTAAGTACCGTAATTAAGCCTAGCATAAGATTAGCATTAAGATCTCTTCTAACCCATGTACCCATACCTAGTCCATAAGAACCTATGTAAACAAAATGATATAAATACGGGGCCTGGCGCCTCTGAATAAACATTCAAGGTTGAAACCTCAAACCGCCTCTTACAACTACATATGAAGTTGTTGTTGCAAAACTTTCGCTCAGAAAGAAAAAGGGAGAGAACGCATATGAATTTGTGGTTGCTTTACGTAGCCCATTAGGCATTGCGTAATTGGCTTGGCCACCACTGGACTAGGGCAAGATATACTTAACAAGGTAGCCGCACTCGATCTCTCGCTCTTATTGCCAGTCTGTAAACAACCCTTGTGAGCGACGCATCTCCGCGGACGTAAAAGAAGTTGTGAGAGAGCGAGTGTTTCTACCTTGTTAAGTATATCTTGAACTAGGTGTCCCAGAGGTGACTCTTGCTTTTCACACGGATGCGAGCCAGAGTAATAAATGTGTGAATCGGTGTGTACAGCAATAAAGTAAATCAGCTGATGTCTTTCATGCTCGCCAACATAAGCACATTTTTCTGTACTCTCCATTTGGCCTGCCCTGATCTGATTCCTTGAGCTGTATTTACCTGTACCTCATGCATTGAGAATTTGTTCACTGCTCGGACAAGGGCGCACTTCAAAGACTCAATATTATGGTGTCGAGTAGGGCAAGCCATAGCCTCTAGAAGGGACCACAGTTTGTAGTCCAATGGATTCAAGTCTGGGTTTTCAGCAGGTCAATCATTCATGGTTTTTTAGCCATGTTTGAATCGTTTTTGCCTTGTGAGCTGGAGCGAAGTCTTGTTGAAAGATCCATTGCGAGGATTCACAACCTTTTTCAAAACGTCGGATTGATACACAAATCTTTCGCTTCCTCAAAATTAAATAAGTGTTAATAGAGTACATCTCAGTCGAGCTTGACCGACTTCCTTGCATTGCTTTTTTTTTTTTTTTTTTTTTGGAGTCTGTTTCATCTGTGCGACGACGAACGTGTTTTAAGCCAAAGCGAAAAAAAAAGAAGAAGTCAATAGCGTTTTGGGTCCCTTTACCTTCTTCCACTGCCACAGAGATTTTGCCATTGCCGTTTGCTTCTTCTGATGATGACAAAGTGTGAAGAAGTATTTAATGTTGTGTAGTTCTTGTTGTTCTTTTTATGCTCCGCGAGCGTGAGAACTGTCAGTCAATAATTTTGTCGTTATCTGGTAACAATCCTTGAGCTGAGTTGAGTTTTGTACAGGGTGACACACACACACAGATGCCCTTATCATTCTAAGAACTTAACCGAAAACCCCTAACCAGTTGTGGCCATTGGAGCTTTCTAGCCATATTCACTGCTGCTGATGCAGCCATATCAATGTCTCTGTCTGATATCTGTCTACACCCAAATGCAGGTCCGACAACGAGTCACCTGTATACTCCGATTACCTGAAAGCGCGTGCTCAACCAGTGGCACAGTTGAAGATGGAAAAGGGGCCGGTGAGGAGGAGCACAACTGAAGTCGAAAAGTACATATGTACATTTGTAAGATAAGACAGAATATCGGGGTGGATTGGGGTGGGGTGGGGTCAAGTATTATTTGTTTCGTTTGATTGTATACATGTGTGTGCTTGGCTACTGGTATTTAGAGTTGGTCAAATTGAAAGGGACCTATTGACTTTTCTGAGCAACTGCACAGGTTATGGAAAAATGTACATGCAGGTGTATTGGGAACAAGGTATTACAAGTGTCTGTGGTTTTTCAGTGGAAGTTACAGATCAACAGTACAAATTCCCCGTGATACTATTGGAATACAGTTTCCAAAAGTTCTGTCAATAAATCCTCAAGGAAACCTAACTTTCGCGGTTAAGTTATAAAAACCTTGTAAAACTTTTGTAATTCAAAAACCTATGAGAAATGTGTGCCAATTTTAAGCTCAAGCAGGTGTCCTTTCGAAATTACCAAAGCGAAAGAAAAAACGCAGGGGAAAACGGTTCAGTTTCTTTTATCAACGAAATAAAGATATTTGTAATCTTCACTTAACTTCGTTTCACTCTATCACATTTTACTTCCTCAATAATCCGAAGATGCGTTTTGCCATATACGAAATCGGCATATTGCGATTTCTAGAAAGAAATAAAGCACAAGCCAAGTTAAAAATTGGCAAGACAAACCTTATTAGTGACCAGCTACCTTCCAATTTCAAAAACCAGGCTCTTTTAGAAGCCGCTGTAAAGGATGTATGAATCCCATTCGACTACAGATTGACGTTTTATAGTGATTGGTAAAGCTCTTGCGCTGCTCAACAAAAATATGTCCAAATTTTTTATTGAAGATTGATTAAACAAGTTAGAAGGTCGGTCACTGTGATATACTTTGTACCTTCAGTAGCCTTGAACTATGCTAAGGGATTTTCAAAACTGACCAAAAGATGGCGCCACTATTGTGACAAAGCAAGCCAGGGCAGCGGCAGCAAACTTTCTTTTGGTCAGTAATTGAGTATTGTTCATCCGATCTTTATCATTTCTTTGGCAAATCGATAAATAATCTTGATTACTAAATATGTTTAGAAGAAACGAATCATCTAGCTACAAAACTGCGGGAGATATGTCGTTTTTTTCTAAATTGCGGGGGCGGAAGAGGGCGTGGCATAAATTGAAAATACTATTGCTCTGCCTGCAAGTATACAAAGTATGACCATATGTAAAATTATCTCTTACATTGTCTTTTGTTATACGGCTGTTGATGCTGATCAAGAATGTATATATACTTTATAGGGTCGGAACTGATTTCTACTTCTACTTTTGCACAAACTTAATAAGCTCTGTGTACCATCGATACAGAATATTCAAAGGTCCATCAAGCTCCATTTGGGATGGAAATATCCAATCAAATTCACCATTTCAGATTCTATCTCAATCTCAAGTTCATCGGAATCTGCTGATAAGGCATAATCTGCGCAAGGCAATGAACACTCAGAAGAACAGAGTGTTTAAACTTTAAACAACAGAACTCGTCGAATGCGTATTCTACGAAATCGTTAAAGTTTATCTTAAATTAAAAATAGATAAGATACAAGAGAATGTAAATCTCTTAAGATGTTGAAGTTTTTATTAATAAACATTCCAATGTTAAATTTTAAACACATTTCCGATCTGATCTTTTAGGCATAAAAAGCATAATCAAACTCATGGGTAAGTTTCATGACTAATTTCTGAGGTAATTGTAGTTCAATTTTATGAGTTATTTCATAGATGACGAATTTATGGATGATTTCATAGGTTACTTTCGAACTAAGATCACCCAAGAAATCACTCATGAGTAAAAGAAGCGAACGTCATGAAGTCCTAGGCCTTGCCTGTGTTAAATTCATGGCTGAAACTCATATAAGCGATGAATTCAGCCATGAATTCAGTACCGCACTACCATTTCGGGTTAAATTCAGTATTGATTCAGAACTGAGCGGTATTGAAAGTTTTAAATATTCTACTTTTCGTATCCTTTGACGATTTTCATATACATAAAATTCTAAGGGACAAATTAAAACAAACGGTTCTGAATCAACCCGAACCGGCGTCTTTTTCAAAATGCTAAAGCGAACCAAAAACTACTACCGAAATGGCCTTCACTTTAGACAGTGGGCGTATTCAGCAGTTAATACCGATTTGCAATTGTCGATGAGTCTCTGATCAATGGAATTGATTGAAGACTTTATGATATTCTGTAGTAATCGATTCTCTAGTTTAGTTTTTCCCCCCCGAATTATGAATAAATTAAGTTTCGCTGATGAACACTCTACCATTTCAAAAGATGTGATTCCGTCCATCTCAAGTCTCTTGACATATATGTAATAATACTATAGTACATATCTTCCTTAGCTTTACCATTCCCATTTCCATTTGCTCTATGGGACGATATTCTCAATATTCAGTAGGATTTGTATCGTTTGTAAGGCGCACTTATATAAGGGGTCTAAAGCTTTTAACATGATTTCTATAGAAATTTGATTTTGAAGATGTGCAAAAGTCACATTGGTTCACCATAAATCGGACAAAATTAAGAGAACAATATTAATGAATTAAAAGATTGGATATAATCAAAACGATAGCTTTTAGAGACTGAACCACTGAACCAAACCGATACCGTGTAATAAACCTATAGTGGCACTAACAAGGGGGCCATGGAATGGAGCTGTAATTCCCTGAATTCGATCTGTGGTTAAATGTTGTAAAATTGTTAAGTTCTATCTGGGCCATGGTATAATTAACAAGATAGAGTCGTCAGAAATTCACCATGCGAGAGAGGTACCAGTTGATAGAGCACGGTGACATCCCCTTTGTTACTGAGTGTTTTTCATCATTCAACTGGTACCCCACAAAAATATATTATATTTGTGTTTGTTTAATACAAAACCGAATCGGCGGTTCAAAAAACTGCATGAATCAATAAACCAAACCAGTACTTATTATACTAGAGTTTTTTATACGGTGCAAAATTTATTTAGTAACAGGCTTTTATAAAGACAAATTTGAATATTTCCTTATTCTTTATGAATATTGGCAATATCTATAATACCTAATTATTACATCAAGATCGGATAATAAATTTAGCAAAGTTAAAAATATTGAATACTTTTCGGCTGCCCTTTCTGATTTTCTGTTTACCAAGCTTTACCTAAGTAGAGGTAAGATTTTTTGTACATTTCAAGCAGGGAACCAAACCGAACCGAATCGTAACCGAGCCGCAATCCTTTTGAAAACGCCAAACCGAATCAAAAACTAGAAAGAAAACACAGGTCGGTTCAGTTCATGGAAGAGTTTTGCGGCTGTAACCCCTTATATACTTGTTTATAGACTCCTTCAGAAGTTTGCAACGCATTGAAATATTCATTTCCGACCCTATAAACTATATATATTCTTGATCAGGGTGACGAGCTGAGTCGATTGAGCTTTGTCCGTCCGTCTGTCTGTTTCTACGCAAACTAGTCTCTCAGTTTTAAAGCTATCGAGCTGAAACTTTGCACAGAGTCTTCTTTTTACTGCACACTGCTAATATGTCGGAACCGACCGGATCGGATTACTATATCTTATAGCTGTCATAGGAACTATCGGTCGAAAAGTGTGTTTTAATGAGAAAACATTTTTTGTTTTTAATGTTAACGTGTCTCACTTCAGCGATCATTCTTATTATACGCTTTTATATTTGAAAGTTTTGGTCAAAATCGGATGACTATGTCTTATAGCTGTCATAGGAACTAGTGGTCGAAAAGTGGGTTTTAATGAGAAAAACTTTTTTGTTTTTATGTTAACGTGACTCACATCACCGATTATTAATATTATACCCTTTTAAACAGATTTGGAAGTTTTGGTCAAAATCGGATGACTATATCTTATAGCTGCAATAGGAACTATCGGTCGAAAAGTGGGTTTTATTTAGAAAAATTGTTTGCTTTAATGTTGGCGTTCATTTTTTGCAAGGGTATAAAAACTTCGGGGAAGACGATTTTTTTTTGGTCGTCTTTTTTTTTTTGCTTTTAAAAAAAATAATTTCCAAATAGAGCTCATACAGTAGTTCATCATTCTTTCGGACGGAAAATCCTTGCCAACTTGCAAAGGTCCGCCTCATGATAAGCGACTGGTATAACGCTATTTTCGTTCTCCGAGAGAGGTTTCTGCTCTTGCACTCCCTACTGAGCCCGTAGTAGCATCGGTTTGCGAGCGTGATTCTTCTTCGGATTTTCTGGCTGATCTCGTTGTCAGTGGTTATCATCGTTCCGAGGTAGACAAAATCCTGTATCTCCATTGTAACAAATTGTCCAAGACGCGTAGACTTCTGTTTCGCAGCTACTAGGTACTTCGTCCTCGTTTACCGCTAAACCCATCAGTCTAGACTGCCTCTTAATCTCTGAAAACGCCTTGCTTAACGACCGTTCGTTTTTGTTTTTGCCGATAATGTCATCCATAACATCTTTAATAAAGATGGTGCCCGAAACTGGAGCAGTATATACTCCATCAGCAGATTAAAGAAGTCACACGATAAGGTATCACCCTGTCTAAAACCTCTTTTGGTATCAAAAGGCTCGGAGAGGTTCGTTCCGATTTTGAGCTTTGAGTGCTTCTCAACGTCATCATGCAAAGTCGAACGTACTATAACGTTCTTAGCGTTTGTAAGGAGTAATTGCATAAAGATTTTGAAGACAATCACATGCTTTCTAGGAATTCAATTTCCAAAGTGTGTGAGGAATCACCTATTTACTTTAGAAATCATAATAATCCGAACTTGAAAACGGTGAAACGAATCGAAACCCACAAAGTTTACTTAGCCACAAAAACCATGTAATGAACCGAACTGGCAGTTCAAAAATGGTGTAAACCACTGAATCGAATTAGTCCTTATTTTTGAGAGGTTTCAATTCCTGATTTCAAGTATCGAGCGAGGTAGAGACCAGATTGTGGTTTCAGAATTGTACATTTTGTACAAATAGCTTTCCCTAGCAGCACCAATTCCATAACTCTTTCAAACTATCCCAATCCAATTCCTATCTTATCCCAAAAAACAAGTGTTTTTATGTCCCATTCATATCTGTTCACTTTTTTTCAATTACGGCAAAAACTAATTAATGTCCAAATTACAAAATATTACAGCAAATTGGTGACAAAAGTGCTACGCAATTGTTTTTGTTGTTTTTTTTCATATAATTTACATACATAAACATAAAAATACTCACACTTTTGTGGGCTAAACAAGAATTTGCTCGCTCAGCAGTCCGCGTGGCGGGCCTAAAACAGAGTCAGAGCCAGAGACAGAGCCAGTTGGCCATAATTTTGGTCGGATTTTGGGTATGCGTTCGCGTATTCGCGATGCCATTCAAGTTATGGCCTGACAACTTTGATTTTCATATTAGCCAAGTCCATGTTCCAGGCGGCCAGTGTAGATGCCATTCCGTATTCAAGTCAGAGTCGAGGGGGCCCAGACGATTGGCGACTTGTGTGACTTGGCCATAAATGCAATAAATCATTTAACGCGTGTTTGATTTTATGCACGACTCTAGGGTGGGGAGGGGTGTGGAGGGCAGGGGAGGGAAATGCTTCACATTCACCACTGACACCTCCTTCTTCTTTGTGGCCTTCCCACAGCTGACGCTGTCCGAGTGTGCGGCCAAGCTGGGTGAATGCGATGAGAGTGAGGGTCCCGTTTGTGGTACGGACGATCGCACCTATCCCACACGCTGTCACCTCTTGAGGGTGCAGTGCAGCGGTCATCAAGTGAGCCTCAAGTATAGCGGTTCCTGTAAGGGTAAGTGAAGGGATATACTTAGAGCTAAGCATCCAATGGGATTGTATGTAACTACCTTTCCAGCCTGTCTGGATGCTCGCCAGTATTCGCGTCGCCAGCTCGCCCGTAATCCACAGTATTTTATGCCCCGCTGTCGCAAGGATGGCAACTTTGCAGCCATGCAGTGCCTGGGCGATACAGGATGCTGGTGCAGCGATAGCCTGGGCAGACCCATTGAGAATACCTCCACCTCGTCACGTCGCTCCAAGCCCAAGTGTCGTGCCTATAGACGCAACAATCGCCGACGTTCACCACCACGTCTAAACACCGCCGACGCTAGCAATACCAGCGAAGGAATCGGGCCACGTCGGGCCTGCAGTCAAATGGATCGTTTGGTCTTCAATAAACAGTTGTTTGAAATCTTTCGCAGCGAATTCTTACGCTCCGGTCAAACACAATCCATGGATGGGCTGCTGGATTGGAAATTTGGCCAACTGGATGCGAATGGTAATCAGGTGCTGGACAGACAAGAAGTGCGTGAACTGAAGAAGCTTGTCAAGCGGGTGAGTAGACATAGCCATAGCCGGCTGTCCAAATGCCATGTAGATGTCACCCACATCCACATTTGTATGCACACACAGGCGGTGAAGCCAAGACGATGTGGACGTGCCTTTGGCAAGTACTGCGATGTCAACGGAGACGATAGACTGTCGCGATCAGAGTGGAGCACTTGCCTGGCCAAAGATGGCAATAATCGTGAGTAACAAAACAAAAAAGAGAAAATTTAACCCTTGCATGCAGGCTGGTATTTGCTCTTTGACCGATTGACTGATTGTTTAACGCACAGAACAAACGGCAGACCAAACTTTTGGACAGTTGAATCTTTTTACAAAGTAATCGGAGAAAGAACAGTCGTCTATCTGATTGCTTCTTCTTCTATATCACAACCGCTTAACGCTCTCGGCCGCTGCTACTAATGCCCGCCAGTAGTTTCTGCTCCCTGTGAGCTGGCACCAGTTCTTCACACCAAGCTTGGAAATGTCTTTCCGCACTTGCTGAGGCCAAACGGCTAAGCCAAGAGATTAGACATTTGCCAGTGATCTTCATTAAGGGAGTTAGAAAGATTCGAGTTCCAATTTTCCCTGGAAAATATTGGATCTAGCGCGACGTCATTTCCATTTTTGCCACTTGTCACGCGCAACTGTTGGTAGACGAGAGTTGCATAACTGAAACATCTTCTGAATCTCCCCCAAACGCTTGCTTGTGGTCTAAAGCAGGGTCTGTCAAAGAAGTGGTTTGTGAGTTTTTTCCTAAATGTCTGTGCGTTCCATAATTTTCTTAAGGTCATGTGGAAGATGATTCCGAAAGTCGAATAGACATGCGGTAAGAATTGTCGTTCAGAAGTGGAAAGTTTATATTTCGTACTAATTATGTTTCTGGTTCTAAGCGAAGAAGCAAATATAATATTAGCATACAGATGGGAGAGGATGTTCCAAGACCCGCAGAAATAACCAGGGAATGTTCGGCCTCTGCGGGCCAGTAGACGTTGGTCTCATTATCCGAAGTCCAGGAACCTTTGTGGAGAAAGTGTGGTTGTGTGTTCTTTATTTAAATTATGAAATGGCGTACATAGATAGATAAGCTTAGATGTAAATTATATATTAAACAAGAAGTTTGATCAAAGAAAAAATCGACATGGTAAGAACCGTCAGTCGATCACTGTCTTCCAAATTCTTGGCTATTCAGCCAATACACCTGCTTCCCGAGTCTTCCCCAGATACCAGATCGTTCAACTACATAGCGCGAGTTCGGTTGGCAGTGTTACTTTGTTTTAAAAGTCCCCCTTCTAATATTTGTTGCCGGTATTTAGTTGCTGACTTATAAAATTATATAGGATCGACCAATTTGATCCATTTAGTAGCTGTGAACTTCGTGCGGATGTAGTCTTGCTTTACCAAAATGTAAAATTCTGTATTCTCTCAGATTGGGCAGCTTCCAATAAAATGGATAGTGTTTTCCTGCTCGTTCCAATTGCAAAAGGGCACAAGCTGTGTTAGTGCTACTATGTTTGGGGCAAAGTTGAGTTTGAGTGCGAATTCTGAAAACACGTCGTTGAAATAATTCCGTTCGCCTAGGTCGTGGTTCAAATCTCTGTAGATGAGCCTTTGAGAGCTGCTATCTGATTTAATCATAAAGGATGATCTATATGAAGCTTCCATCTTTTTCAGAATTTTTGTGGCCCATGATCCTCACTCTGAGCTTTCTTCTGGGTTGAGATTTTCGCAATGTTTGGCTGATAGAAGTTCCCATTCCCGAAAGAACTGACAACGTCCACTTATATCTCTCTGTATATTAAAGATTTTGTCCTATCCACCTAGCATTTGGAAGATCATTTTAACAATAATCACCTTGATGTGTCTTTTTTGAGCCCTTTTGATGATTAAAGAGATTCATTTCATGAGCGACTTAAGGAAGACTCGATAATGAATCATACAAATGCTGAAAATGTGATTCACGACTCGAAAGAGAAGTCGAAACTGATCAGAAAAACGGGATAGGAATGATTCTTTATGAAGGGCCGCGGCTAGGCTACAAAGTATCATTTCCCAGCCAGCATTTTATGAATTTTTTGATCACATTCGAGGCTTTTTCGAGTCCTCAGTCAGATTAAAATAGTCCTAAATGCGCTGCTGTTTCTGATCATAAATGATACTTTGGTCGAGAAAATGGTACCCTAGCCGCGACTCTTCATGGGAGTCGGTGTTAACCCGCTTTTCAGATCAGTTTCGACTTAGTTTCGAAGTCATATTTCCAATCATTCCCGAGTCCTCTTTGTAATATAAGAAGGCTGTAATTTGGACACGAGTTTCCATTAATATTGAAAGTGCGTACTCTGACGGGGTTTTGGAAAATTCCACACGGAAAAGTGTCAAAAATTTGTATGGGATTAATTTTAATTTTTATCCGATTGAATTGAAACTTGGTTTGTTATGATAGTACGCGAAATAGTTCAACATGGGGTTTCTCCGATTTTGGAAAATCCGCCCACGAGGAAAATGGCTCGGAAAAATCTGCATGCAAAAAAAATTTTTCATCCGTTTTGGATTAAAACTCGGTTTATTAGCATAGTAAGTGAAATAATTGAAAGTGATTTTGATGGGAAAATTTTACCCACGGTCGGAAAATTGCTGGAAAACTCTACTTACAAAAAAAACTATTTTTCACCCGATTCACTTGAAACTCGATTTGTGTGGATAGAATTTGAAATAACGTGAAATGTGATTTTCCAATGTCGGAAAATCCACCCCCGGGGAAAATTCCCGGAAAATTCGGCCTGCAAAATAGTGTTTTTCACCCGATTTACTTGAAACTCGGTTTGTACGGATAGAATATGAAATAATTTGAAATGTGATTTTCCAATGTCGGAAAATCAGCCCCAGGCGTAAAAATTCACGGAAAATTCTTCTTCCAAAATAACTGTTTTTGATCGGATTGGCTTTAACTTCGGTTTGTATGGATAGAATACGAAATAATTTGAAATGTGATTTTCCAATGTCGGAAAATCTCCACCCCGAACAAAGAAAGTAAAAAAGCGGGAAGTTCGGCATGCAAAAGACTATTTTTCACCCGATTTACTTGAAACTCGGTTTGTAGTGACAAAATTCGAATTCATTTGTGATTCTATTCCACTGGGAAGTCGCGGGATGTCCACTGGGAAGTGGGTGGGATTTGGGTGGGAAGTGGGTGGTAAGTGGGTGGGATGTGGGCGGTAAGTGGGTGGGAAAGTGGGAATGGATGGTAAGTGGGTGGGAAGTGGGTGGGAAGTGGGTGGGATGTGGGTGGAAATTGGAGGGAAAACCTAGCTGCAATGTCGTAACGAGGAAAAGGCAAAGTAGTAAAACGTTGATATCAAGCCGATCTATGCAAGATTCGATTTTTGGGCTGTTCGGGGGGACGCAAATTTGAAAAATATTTTCAAATTAGGTAAATCCAGCTTGGGAAAAATAATTTCTGACTCTCACTATTGACTTGAACTGATTCGACTGATTCTGATATTCGTTTTATACTGTTGAAGGCGCAGCGAAGCGCGACGGGTTATATGCTCAAGCCTTGTCTCTCTACTGCAAAACTGCAAACTACCGGCCCTTATCAATTTCTAAAGCTAAACCATGTCCAGTAACTAACTAACTAAACTAAATGGGATACAACTAACTTAACCACTTAACTTTAAGGGTAAATTTGATGCATCTTTTCTCATCTGGTACATCCTGCAGGTAATGCAGCCGCTGTCGATATTCTAAACAGCAGTTCCATCTCGATTGCCACCACAACAACGACAAGCACTACTCCAACTCCACATCATACCCATTATCAACTGCATACCATCTCCTTGCATCCACATCCTGACCACACCAATACAAACATCATTGGCAGTTCGCATCGCGATGAATCGAGTGCTGACAGCGAGGAACAAGACGATAACTACGATGAAGGTGGCCATGGCGAGGATGAGGACGCGGACCCGCTGCCCAGCATGCCACATTCACGCTCATCCTTTAACGATAGTACGTAATTGTTTTGGGTTTAGACTAAAACTAACCTTTAACTGACTATTTGGCATGCTTCCTACCAAAAAAAGGGCCCAAAAGAAAGAGAATCTCTGATAATGCCCATTTTTTGACAGTTTTAAGTTCCAAACCCGAGGACAGTACAACCAATGAGAACGAGGGCGATGTCAATTGCTGGACAGATCAGGCCATTATACTGGAGGAGCAAAACGTAAGAGTTTATAATAAGTTTGTGAATCAAGTTTATATTTACCATCCACTCTTTTGCTTCAGCATGGTGGCAAGAGCGTGCTTTATGTGCCTGAATGCATGCCCGATGGACGGTATCAGCGTGAGCAGTGCTATCGCTCCACTCCCTATTGCTGGTGTGTGCACGAGGATACGGGCAAGCATATACCAGGCACCTCGGTAAAGAATCAACGACCACAATGCGATGAGGTGGTGACGGTGAGACCCATGAAGGGTTGCTCCGAGCCACGCAAAACACAATTCCTCAAGGAGCTGAAGGAGTTTCTCAATACGCAGCTTCTACCCAGAGGCAATACGGGGTAAGTGGGAATCTAACCTATATAACCACTTTTGACTCAAGGCATATTTCCTTCCTTAGAACCAACAACACCATGTGGAAAAACGAGGATGAACGCATTGCTACCTTAAGTTTTGTATTTTTGGACAAGAACAAAAATAAATCCTGGGAGCGCAAAGAATGGAAGGTCTTTCGTGACCTGGTCACCAGTGCCAGGTAAGTTGGCTAAGGAATTAGCCTTTATTCGAGGATTATTAAGGATGAATCTTTTAAAGGAATTTGCGCAAATGTGGCAAAAAGATGCCACGCTACTGTGATGTGAATGGTGACAAGAAGATCTCGTTGTCCGAGTGGCTGGAATGTCTGCAGTCCCAACGGACGGAGAGTGCCACCACCGCCAAGCCGGCACAGTCGAGTGAGTGATTAAGACAAAAAATCTCTTATAAATATTAAATTTTGGCTTTTTTTCTTGCAGATGAGACTTTGCGACTCCATGGATCAAATCCATTGGAGCAATATCTTAAAGATTAGTTTTAATATAAAAATGCAAAACAGTTTGCTCATTAGATGTCGTCGTGCCATGTCACACACAACCACATACACACACACACACGCGCACACACACACACATTCCTAGCATATAGATTCTATGATTTACATTGTGTATGTAATTACCATTTAGTGTTGTATATATTATCTTGATATAAATGAATAAGTTAAGACTTAAAGTAACTTTTATTTCAAACCAAGCATTAGAGGGCGATGGTGATTCTACAATTTCATCAAGAAAAAGGGTCAAATGTAAAGTGACTTAAGGCAAAATAGCAGCCCACCTCCCGCTCAAACGGTGCAACACGAAAACACAGAGGAAAAACCTAAAATAATGTTAACTAAAGTTAAAATAGTGAAAGTGTGTCTTCAGAATTGATTACCAACCCACGTGAGAAAAATAGCTGAACTTTAACCTGTTCCGGACCAAAATTGAGGGTTTGGTTTAGCAAAGATATTAGAAAACTACAAAGCTTACCTATTGCCTACCCAATGTGTAAAACCTTCTTAAATTATATCGCCTTCGGGAGTTTCTCGTAAATTAAAAATAAAGGATGTATGCAGAGCAAACTATCATCTGATTCCCATTACGAATGCGTACATTATTTTTATACCCTTGGAGAGGAGTATATTGGTGTCCGGATGTTTTGTAACGCAGAAGAAAGCATCTTCGACCACATAAAGTATATATATTTTTTATCAGCAGGACGAGCTGGATTGATGATACCGTCCTTCTGTCCAGTGGCGTAGCATGTGGTTATACCGCCCGGGGCAGAGTCGACTTTGCCGCCCCCTCCTTCTTGAATCGCTACATTAAAACTTCTTTCTTAAATTAAGTTATTCTTATTCTTTGTATAAGATTTGGTTTGGGATGACAAAGACATAAATTGTTTGAGGTGTATTATTTTGCTGAAGTTGTTTTCATATGAACATTGTTAAGTATTATGGGGAAAATTCTGTAAGTTTGGGATATATAAGAAGAATGCGCCGCAGGCAAAAATTTTTGGCAAATGCCGCCGGAATCGTTTTTACATACCTCCTTAAACAAAATTTAAATAAAAATTGACTTCGATGGACCGAAACAAAAATTATTTCGAGTTCGAACGCATAGTTTTCTGGTTTGATGGCAAATGCGTTTCGAATTAGCTTTCATTGTAGTCTGCCTGCAGAGGTTTTAACTGGTGGCTGATATTATTGGACGAGTTGGACCACGTTTTTTTTGGAAACATAACATAACCTAAACTGTGAAAGTCAATCCGTTCGATTTCAGTGGCAAAGATGCTTCAGCTTAGAAAGAGAACATGAGATGGTCCTGCTCATTGTACGCCCTTATGACCTAAGAAATCGAAAGTAGTCCACTATGGTATTGTAAACCCCGAAAATCGGAAAATATCGCGAAAACGATGGATCGCGAACTATGACGAATTATCGTGAAAATATTATTTGGTGTTTGTTAATTGTTCCTTTATAATTGACACTATAAATTTGTGTTTTTTCCATGTAAGGAAAAAGGATTAAATAACTCATTCTGTATTGATTAAAAGGTATGTCTGAAAACAACTTTCTGATTTTGCTCAAAGGTAGAAATTTTTGGTTTTAATATGGAAAATGTGGTTATTTTTTTAGTTATTGTTCAGTTGACACAACATTTGTTTCATAAGAAATTTTCAAAGCATACTACAAATCAGCGCCCCTGTATACGCCCTTGATAACATAATCAATGTATTGGAAGAGCTTGATAGGAAGAAGCAGGATGAAATAGTGGAATATATGGAATCTCCAACATCTTTGATTAAATCAAACACAAGGTCTAAAAGCTGTAGCATTTTTGACTCCGTCCATTGTAGACCAATGATCTTTAATCCCTTTAAACAGACTCCTAAGCTTTCAAAAATGCATTCAAGAAAAGTTTATTTTTTTACTAGATATTGAAGTGCAGAATCTTGCAACGTTCCCCATGTTGAAATAATAGCAGATTCTAAATAACCTTCAGGAATACCACTATGTGTTGATTTAAGAGAATTATCAATATACATTTTGTAATTATTTGCCGCCGCTGAAACTCGGCGCGGCCAGAATTTGCCGCCCCTAAAGATTTGCCGCCCGGGGTGGGACGCCCCCTCATACGCCACTGCTTCTGTCCGTCTGTTTCTATGCTATCTCCTCCGTCAGCTATCTTAACCAAACTTTGCACGTTTTAAAAAAAAACAATAAACAAATATAAAAAAAAAAAAATAAAAATTTAATTTTAAAAAAAAATTTTTTTTAAAAAACAAAACAAAAATATTAAAAATTAAATAATCACAAAATTTAACAAAAAAAAATTATATAAATACAATAAAAAAAATTTAAAAAAAAATTTTTTTTTAAAATATCAAAAAAAAAATTTAAAAATAATATACTGCCACAAAATTCAGACAAGTTTGATTCAATTCGGACGACTATAGCATATAGCTGCCATAGGAATGATCGGTCCAAAAAGAAGTTCTAGTGAGAATGTTCGCAGTCTGTTTGCTTTCGATTAATATCTCTCCAGAGAAAAGCAGCGAGTGTACTGCATTACGTTTCGTCAGGCGTACGCATATTTTTGACAGAACACGTTGTGCCCCGCGCCGCTAAGTAAGAGTCTAAAAATTACTCAGAGAGCCAAAATGACAGCAAACAGCTGACTAATATCTGAGTAAAAGTTGACTAAGCAACAAAGTGTTCTTCTACGTTAGATCTTCTTTGATGTGAGAGCACGTTGACATCCCCTTTGCTACTGCGTGATTTTTATCATTCAACTGGTACCCCAAAAAGCACCAAAAAGAGGCAGCCTACTTCAGCATTGTATAATTCCACCATAGACCTGCCTACTTGAAACTTTTGAATTCATTTTCTAGATAGGATCATAGTGAAATTCTTTATAAGATGACTCCGTTGTGGAGAGGGTCCATAATGCTTTTTAACTCGCTCTGTCGGCTCTCTAAGAGGAGAGTACATCACCTTAAAAATAATGTCACCATAGATAGAATAACCTACTAATAAAACGAATCATTTGATTTTTCGTTGATCACATCTAAGAGCATTTTGGCAAACTTAAAACAAGATTGAAAGTTAGATACGTTTTAAAACCGAGCGTTTCGTCTTTTATCTTTTTTGTTTGTGCAAGCTTGGCTATATTTTGGCTATATTTTGGAAATGCCTATATCCTTTCGCTTTCCATCAGTAATCCACTTTTCATAAATTCAGGTACAATTTAAGTTAGGTTAGCGCGCCCATAGAAGTCACACAGTTTGTGATTCTTTCCGGAACGAATTTCATCGATAACTTTTAAAGGGCTCAAAGTACGCTCAAAATTAGTTCTGTCAGTCTGCGTCACTAGATACCTGATCACTCGATCCTTTAGTATGGTGCGCAGACTACTAAAGTATGCCTGTGTGAAGAATGTGAAGTAACTAGAAACTTTGTAGAGCCTTGGTCAGATACAGATGCCTTAATGAATCCTGAAATTTGTCTGCTGAAGTTTGGAGATGTCAGTCAGAGAGTATGAGGCTCTGGAAGAGGCACAAATCGAATTAAAGTAAAACAGACTCCACCTAGTCCTTGTCTCTAAAAATCGATTGACACGCCTGGCTCTCAAGAGCCGAACACATTTCGATATTTACAACGACTCAAGCCGAGCGCATGCCGAGGCTTGTGTCAAGAGAGCAATCAGCTATTCAAATACTCTCACTTTTTGGCCTCGCTCTTTTTGACAAACCCTGCTCTAAAGCTTCTTTAGTATTCGTTGTAGGGGATATCTATTCCGAAGGCAAGGGTTTCGTAGAGCCAGTGATTTTCCAACGCTGCATATCGAATAGATGAGACATATAATTCCTTGGGATTTTCTTGTTTTCCTTATTTGATTAGCGACGGTTTTCTTTTTAAGAAGGAGGAAACTCGACTGGAAATATTGGCAAATCCGAGCTCCAATTTCGGGTCATGTTTGGGAACACAAGTATAGATCAAAGTTTGTCAAGAAGAGCAAAGACAAAAAGTATGAATGAATTGGTATGCGAAAATATTGCTACGTAAAACAGCTCTGTTCTGTTCTTCGACCGCTAGCTAGTGACTAAAAAAACTGTTTGCTCTCTTGTCATAAGCCTTGGCAAGCGTTCGGCTCATGTCGGCGAAATGTGCGAAATTTTTTCGGCCGGGCATGCCCATCGTATAGATTGACTTCAAAGTGGACTTTAATGAGATGCTCAATACATCATTTTTGGGTCTTTTTCTTCAATTATTTGATAGAGATAAACTCAACTTTTCTCTCTATAAATTGCCGTTGCTTTTGCCTATACTTAGAGCGTCTTTGACGACAGTTCATCTTTTTAGATTTGTTTGATGGCGATTTAATACCTGGCAGTCTGATTACTAGGAGAATCGTCAATCAAGCTCAAAGAATAATATTTCAAAATAGATTTTCCCATTCAATTTTTAAGCTTTTCCGTTTGCTACACCCAAAGAATAAACTTTTGTTTTCGTCAACACTTTGCATAACAATTTTTAATAATCTATTCATTACACAAAAATCAGTACATTAGCTTAACGAGTTATTTGGAAAGTTACTTAAGTCACACAAATGTTATAATTATTGCAACTTGGACATCACACGTCCATAATTGACTAAACCCAGCAGCAATTTGGATGCATAGGCCACTAACAGCAGCACCAATGTGGTCACCTCCATAATAACAAAATGTGAAATGGATGTACCAATCTCTAGCCAAGAGCCATGATTTCTTACCAAAAACAAAAAGTTGAGACCCATAATGTCACAGATCAAAAGCAGGCAAATGAATATCTGTTGCTCATGCTGGCGTAAATACTCGGAGTAGGTATACACAATGGACATGTTGAGAATCACCGGGAGTAAAAGCTTGAGCAAAACCAAAGCCATGATAATAAATGGAGCAAAGTGACCCAGGAAGCAGCGTGCAATGTTTGGATCAAAGGAACTAATTGAAGCAATGTTGCCGCTGCCAAAGAGCGAGAAGAAGGTGTAAAGTAAAATGGTAAAAGCCAGACGTAAGGGAGATTGCTCTGTATAAGAGGACAAGGACAGGGTCAGCTCAAAAGCCAAAAGCTGTACGAATAGGGATTCATACGAGGTGCAGAGCAGAGAATACAGAGAACTTAGATTATAAGAGAGTTGAAATAGACGCAGCTTTAACTTGGTATTTCTATTAAAGATGAGGGAAGCAAAGGCATAGATGAGATATAACCAACTGGCTATATTTAGAGGCAAGGGAATAAGCTGCTGATTGCTATGAAGTTGAACACAAATGAGGGTGTTAACTAGAATTAAAAAATTAAAACATTTGGTATGCCAACTCAAGTTAAAACGTTGCAAATTGGACCACAAATTGGAGATGAGAATAAGCAGAATGCCTGCAAATAAAAGATAAAGATTTTGATGGCCCACGGAGGGAGGCAGCAAGGGGAAACAGCTGAGGGCAAGAACAAGTACAAGCCAGGCATAGAATTCTTTGGATTTGGACTTAAAGCTAGACCAATTGTTATAGCCGGCAAAGGCTAGAAAACACAGGGAAATCAAACGACGCTCAAAAAAGGTAAAAACCAAAAGCTCTGCACAAACTATGAGCCACATTAATTGCTTCTTAAAGGCCAATTGCAAAACCGAGGAGCCTGAACCAAAATCAGAGGGCTTCAGGGCCAACATCCAAACAAAAACTGGCATCAACACATAAAAGGCAATGACCACAGGCACACGCTGAGCCACCAAGAGCACCAATAACAGCAGCAAAATACCATCCAGGCTTCTTTGAATCAAGCGATTGTGTGAGGCAAAACTTGAATCTTGTATAAGCAAGCGGTATAAATAGTAAATCCAGCCCACAAATGTGGCTGTGGTGCTTAAAAGCAAAACATTACGATAATAGCCATGATAATAGTCAATACCCTTCAAGGCTAACTCCATGATTACACCACTTCTGGCCATAGATTCAGCATAGGCTTTGATGGTATGCAGTTCCATAACTAATTCCTTATAGCTTAGAATATCCTTAATGGTCAAATAATCAAAGTGAGGTAAAAAATTGGACAAAAGACCCTGCTGGTGTTCCTGCAGCAGCATGAGGTATTGGGTGATTAGCTGTAGAGCATTACTAAAGGCAGCCATGGCTTCATATTCCTCACTGACTTCCATATAACCCAAGGGCAAGACTCCAAAGTTATTCATGGGCGGTGGCAGGCCTATAAGAGCAGACATTAAAGGAGTTAGCTGTGCCTGTTCCAGTTCATATAGAGGCATTTCTTCTCCCTCATCAGTGGCCACAAATGTGCGTCCCTTTATATTGGGCACTTGGCGTTTGACTCCCGCTCCCCAAAGCATAAAGGGTGTATCCGTTTCATGTGTTGCACCAGCTCCATGGGAACCTATAAGTAACCACTCAATACACAAACATTTTCATTTAAAACTTTCTTTACTTACCCGAGTCGGTCATGCCATGATCCGAGGTCATTAGATAAACTGTTCTCTTGTCTGGAAAAATTTCCTCAAATTTGTGATAAATTTGCCATATCCCTTCCTCCGTGTAATTCAAATTCTCCATAAACAAGGCTGTGCCCGGTTTGTGTACATGCCCCGCCGTATCCAGGCCCAACAAATGCAAAAAAAACACCACCGGCTTGGCCTGACGCAGTTCCTCTTGTTTCCGCTGCTAGCAGAAATTTTACCTTCTGAAACACCCACTCATCCAGTTTGTAGGTCTTATGCTGTCCCGAGAAATCCAAATCATGATTATAGCTATCAAAATACATGGGTCGTCCCCCATTGGCTAGCTTCTCGAAAATGTGCAACACATCTAAGGCACCCCAGGCATATGTATGTCCACTACGATTGAATACGGTATCAAACTCTATGGGATTCTCCTTCCAGCCTCGTGTCACCGCCGAGGGATCCTCATACAGGCCGGCTATCAAAGCTATATGACCTGGCCTTGATTCGGTGGGTACTCGTGTGCGGGATATGCCCACCACACCCTCGCGTAGAAATATTTCACGCAAATGCGGCACATGACGGCAATTGTGCTCGAAAAAGGAGTCGGCACGCAGTCCATCGGTTACTATCAAAACCAAACGATCTGCCGGTGGTGTCAAATCATACGTAGTCAATGAACGCTGCGGATATAGCCCCTTGATCACTGGCGAACGAAAGTAGATCACAAATATGGAGCCCAGCAATAAAACATGCAATACCAAGGCGTAAAGTATCCACATGTTGATAATAAAATCACCGCTTACTACATTTGATTTGTTTATTATTGTTCGTATGTCTACTAGGTGGCAACGCTGTAAGTGCATATATACAGTAGGTCAAGAAAGTGTTTTGACACTGGGGAAAAAATGGTAAAATTTGGTTATTTTATTTCGATTCTTAAAACAATACTTACGGGCCTGTTCCGAGTTCCGAAAACGAGTGGAATTGTTGCAAATCCAGTTGATTGCTGTACCCAGAATTCTCGTTTTCAAAAGTTGTGCTGCAGAGCCAGCGGAATGAAAAGTAATTGCTATTAAAAGCATTAAAACAAATCCCTAAAATAATAAAAAAAAAAAATTTAATAATGTTGAACATGTTTGAATTCGTTTAACATCACTACTTAAAATATTTCAAGTTTAAGTATATTTGGTAAAAGAATTTGTTTGTAAACATCTATAAAATATTGCGAGAAAAAGCAACAATTGAGCGGTCGTTTTCAAACCGATCTGTTCGTAATTCCACTGTTCGGAATTCCAAAGTTTAGTCGATTTCAACCGTCAATCGAAAGCTGCTAGGGTTGCTTCATATAAATTAATGTATTCGGTAGGCACTTTTTCCAAGGGGGTAGCCTTAATCATAGATTTTGCTCCGAAAAATGAACTTTTTCATTTATAACTTAAGTTTTCCGCCATTATTTTGAAGTTTGTCTCTTATTTCATATCAAATTCATCTTGACCTAATTATTTAATGTTGAAAAATATAATTAAAGAAATATTTAAGAGAAGTTCAGGCACAGCTGCCCCCACCTTTTCGGAAAGCTGGCTACGCCCTTGACTTTGAACATTTAGAGCGCCTAAATAAAGGTGTATACACAAAGAAAAATATCCGTTCGAATTGTAACGAAATTTGTTTTTGTTGACGATAGTCTGCTAAGCACGCTTTTTCCATATTCATGATCATTCGTTCACATTATGCTATGAACATTTCTTCTCACACATGAACGGTTAGGGTGTGTTATAAACATTATGTGCTCCTTTCAAGAACATTATGTTCACGCTTTGCCGCCGACAAAGATCCAGAAAAAAAAATATTAACCATAGTTAGGTGAATGTGGAGAAGTCTCCTCCTCCAGAGTGGTTACTCGGGAAGGGCGGGGGAAGGAAGGAAGGGATGACCCAACCAACACCCACACCCACCGCGTTCCAACAACCACAACCTTTTCTAAGCTGTAGCTAAATTTTATTAAAATTATTAATTTGAAAAATGTTCTTGCTTCACGTTGTCTGGAACTTGACATTAGGACCTCGAAGAGACTGAACGGACGACGTCGTTTTTAACTCACACGACCATCCCCAGCATCACTCAGCTGCGAGATTATTACCGAAGGTCAAAATCAAATTAAAACAAGTAAGAGTGTTGCGGTCGAGTGCCCCGACAGCAAAATACCCTGTCCCAAGTAATGGGTTCCTATTAGCTTTGAACTCCTTTTATTTTAAAATTTATTTAAATAAATGGGGAGGCGCACTTGCATATCTTCGGTGTTTTTGCTCGTATCTTATAGTGGTATACAGAATAGACAGATATTGGGCCTTACTGAATATATATTAAGTCACTAGGTTCAAGCTAAAAAATTGTAGCTCTGACAGTTTTTCGCGGTTAGAAAGAAGGAGGAGGAGGAATTTGCCAAATCTGGAGCAAACTTGATCTGGGTACAGTATACACCTACATACATGCAAAAAATTTGTGGCTCCACCTCTTATAGTCTGTGAGATCCACGCGTTTATACAGAGAGAAAGACAGTTTTTCGCTGTTAAAAGATGGAGGAGGAGGAATTTTCCAAATCTGAAACAAACTCGATGTGGGTACAGTATACACCTACATACATGCCAAAAATTGTGGCTCTATCTGTTACAGTCTCTGAGATCGATGCGTTCATACAGACAGACAGACGGACAGGACATGTCTAAATCGACTCGGCTGTTGATGCTGATCAAGAATATATATACTTTATGGGGTCGGAGGTGCTTCCTTCTGGCTGTTACATACATTTGCACAACTTCATGATCCCCTTTTTCCCATTTTTAATGGGAACAGGGTATAAAAATAGAGGGAAGCTAACTTCGGCTGTACCAAAGTTTATATAATATGTATACCCTTGGAGCATGATATATGCTGCCAGTTTGATATATAGCTATAAGACATATTCATCCGATTTTGATCAAATTCTCCAAAATTGTGTTGAAACAGATAATATTCATAACTGGAAAGTATAAAGAAGAACTATTTTTTCGACCGATCGTTCCTATGGCAGATATATGCTATAGTTATCCAAATTGGATCCAACTTGACAGAATTGTGTGGTAGTATATAATATTGATCTGTACAAAGTTTGGGAGCGATAGCATTGAAAACAAAAAAGTTATTCATACTAAGTCTTTTTCTGACCTATCTCTTATATCTATATCTATATAGTTGTCCGATTTTGATAAATCTTAGGGAAATTGTGTGAAATCATAGAAAACTTATAAATACGAGGGTTGGGAGCGATAGCATTGAAAACAAAAAAGTTTTTCTTACTAAAACTTGTTTTTCGACCGATCGTTCCTATGGCAGCTATATGATATAGTCATCCGATCTGGCCGGTTCCGACAAATGTGCAGCGTATTTGAACCAAAAGACTTCGTACAAAGTTTGGTTATGAAAGCTTTTAAACTGACGGAGGAGATACAATAGGAAACAGATGGACACACGGACATGGCTATATCAACTCAGCTCGTCATGCTGATCAAGAATATATATACTTTATTAAGAACGAAGCACCAAGCCCTAGTGCCAGTCCGGCATTCGCTTAGCACGCTGAAGTCACGGTTTTAAATCCCCGTTCGTGTCCTGGTTTTTGTTTCAATTTTATTTTTATTAAGTATTTTAAACATTGTCTATTTTTTTACAATGCACTTTGGTCCTATGATATAAATAAATGTTAATAAGCACTGAAAACATAAAAAAGCTAAAATATTTATATTTTCATGAACACTTTTTCGCATTTCATGACTACCGTTCATGTTTATGAACGGAAAAAACAGACCAAAATCATGACCATTTGGTTACGATTTTTGAACGTGATATTTTTCTGTGTAGGAGCAAAGAATTATAGATATTATAGATGATGAATGTGAAACAAAAAACGATTTTTTTTTGGGGCTGACATGGGATCCGTTTTCGCTGCCTTTACGTATTCTCAAATATATAATGTATTTACACCTTTAATATACGAAAAAAATTTATAGATGTTATAGATGACACATGTGAAGCACAAAACTATTTTTCTTGGGAGCTGACATTGAATCCCAAAAAAAAAGTTTGTATGAGATGGGGTATCTATATATGTAGTTTCTTTGATAGGAGTTTCCAGCTTATTATCTTAAATTCCCAGTTTGACCCCTTTTTTTTGGCTTATTTGACTAAAATAACAGTATCACATAGAAAGCACCTGAAAAATGTCAATTTTATCCTGTGTCAAAACACTTTCTTGACCTACTGTATATATCGAATACAACTGGCCTACAGCGTGTACTGCTGCCACAGCAATCGATGTCTTATCGGCCATCTCTAATAGCAAAAATGTCTGCGGCTCGTTTATGTCGTTTATTTTCCACTAATTTAACCAAAAATGCTGTCCACACAAACCCTGTGGGCGGTAAAAGCTTGGTGTCAGGCGTGGCCGTAACCAAAAATGGCAAAACCATTGTGGCCTGGCATCCAGATGTGACATTTCCCTATGAACACACCAAGCCGCTGCCGCAAATGATTGAAACACACAGCTCCGAGGTAATCAAGGAGGCAAGTTTACAGTCAGCCATGCAGGCTTTTAAGAACAAACATCCGGAGGTGGCGCGACAGGAGCTAATGAATCTAACCCACACTACCAAGCATCGTTGGTTCCCCAGAGCACGCGACAAGAAGGCCAAAAAGACGCCCATGGACAGGCCGTATTTGTAAAGTTATATAATAAAATTTTGTTAATCAAAGCGTTGTCGTTTGATGAAAACATTTAGTAAATCGGAAATGGGTATATCCGCCTGTGGGGGTGCTGCCGAAGATGGTATGGAGGTAATGGAGTTGTTGCGATGCTGTGGAAAAGTGGGCATCATGCAGGGATCGCAAGCCTGGGGTGGATCCACAAAATATTTGCTGTTTAGACACTCCTCGGCGGTGGCTCTGGTGCAGGGATTGTAAATGAATAAAATATTTAAAAGGCTACGACCCGACTGTCCCAGCATGTGGAATTTGGTTTTTAGATTATTGTAAGGCTGTCCGCTCAAGGTAAAGTTGTGGACAGCAGGCATTTCGGCAAATCCCGGCCAAATGGTTTCCGATGGAGCTCCCAGTAAATCTATTATCATATCCAGCTGGGCTATTTCCGAGTTGCCGGGCAGCAAAGGTTTGCCCAACAAGAGTTCACCCAAAATGCAACCAAAGGCCCACATATCCACGGCGGTGGTGTGACTGCGACTGCCCAAGAGTAGTTCGGGGGCACGATACCACAGGGTGACCATTTGGGGAGTCATGGGCCGGGGAGGATTGCTATACATGCGGGCCAGGCCAAAATCAGCTGTAAGAGAAGGAAAATTAAGGGATTTGGTTTGGAGTTTAAGGTCTACTGACTTACCCACTTTGATGCAACCCTTGTCGGTCATTAAAAGATTGGATACTTTCAAATCCCGATGGATTATATAGCGGGCATGCATATATTTCAAGGCACGCAGCACCTGCAGGGTAATGCACTTCACCTCGGACTCGGTAAAGGGCTGCGACATGTTATCCAACACCGAGGCCAAGTCCTGCTCACAGAAATCCATGACTAGGAAAATGCTGTCCAAGCTTTTACCCACCACCACCTCGCGTAGACGCACAATATTCTCATGCTGACACTGCTTGAGGATCATTATCTCCCTTAAACCGCTCACAGGCAAACCATCTTTCTCCTGATCCATGCGTACCTTTTTCAAAGCCACAATTTCATTGCTACGTGTGTCACGGGCGCGATCTGTTGGCAAGAAATCACCAAATTAAAGCCTAAATCTGGCTGTCACCTTTTGACCAACTTACAAACTATGCCATAGCTGCCTTCACCCACACGATTTAGCTTCTCAAACTCTGATACAGGGCGACAGCGTCCATACTAAGAGTAGTTAAAAGTTATACATGATTTCTGGTTTGTATTTGTTAAGCAACTTACCACATCCTGTTCCGGTATGGGCTTGGGATCTCCACTATTTAATGAAATCAAAAACCCCTTGCGTGTAACAGGAGCCTGTGGATCTGGATTTTCGTTAGCATTTTCCGACTTGGGGCTGGACATGGCCAAAAATTAATCTAATCCTCCGGTAAATTTTGCTTTGTTTATATTTCCAAACCAGGGCTGGCCACTTTCGATTCTTTTTCTTAAGAACTTCAAGTATCGTTTCGTTTTAGGCGCGCAAATTCAAAGCAAAAACAAATTCTTTCATAACTTTCTTAAGCACGATTTATGGAAAGTGAAATTGCACCCGAAAGAAATTTCGTTAACATAACCAAATGTGCATGCCTTGGGCATTAAATTTTAAGCGAACTTGTCATACGCAAGTGTTAAAATCTTCGCATACTACCAATTATCACCTTGAACTTGGCCATTTATAGTCCAACCCAAGCCGCCCCGGCTATAAAAGTCCAAACCGTTGTTAGCTAGTGCATCATTTCGGTTCTGCAGCAACTGTGGTTCAAGTGTTTGTGTCTTAACCAAAAGGATTTATTTAAAAAAAAGCAAAAAATATGCATAAAAACTTAATTTGGTATGCGGCTGTGTTGTTGGTGGTGTACTTCACCCTAGTGTTTTGTGAGGAAACGGAAAATACGGAACATCAATCTGAACTATTGGATACGCCAGAGGAAATCTTAAAGACTATCGGGCAAGAGCTGGTGCAAGTTGAGGGACGTACTCGCCGTCATCGTCATCATTTTTGGTGTAAGTCTTTAGGGTACATAAAAATATAAGTTAAATTCTGGTCAGGAATCCATTGGAGGATTTTTCTACTGGATATTATCATATCCTTTCGATTTGAGCCCCCTATTGAGTTTACAACTCTCGTAGCAGACCTATTTTCTGTACAAAGGTCAGGATTTACTGATATTGTTTGGGTGTAGAATGTGTTTCCCCAATTTCCTGTGTCTGCTCCACGCTAGAGCATTGCAGTGTGCTAGTATATGCTCAGAGGACTCATCCTTCTCTTTACAATATCAGGCATAGTTGGGAATTTGTTATTCCCAACTTGTACATGTGGCTCCGCAGTCTTAAGTGGCCCTTGTAGAGCCCTGTTGGTTTCTTTCCTTGTTGGATTAACTTTTGGAACCTTTTGGGATTGTGGTTCACTATTAATGCTTCAGTTTGTCCCATTCCCCTGGTATTTACCCAGGAGGCTGTTCTAAGCGTATTCTCTTCCTTTCTAAGGAGACTACTTACGTTGTGTTAGACTAAGCCGTTTCCAGGGATATTGTTATGTTCCTTAAATTATGATCTATTGATCTTCGATATTCATTCAAAAAAGCTTACAAAAACATGCCAATAGGATAATTTTATAAGAAAAAGAAACAATATTTAAATGTCCACTCCAAGTGCATATATTTTCTGTGAACTTAATGTAGCTTTAAGTTTAGACAGTTCAGACTTCAAGAAATTCGATCAGACTACTAACTGTTTAACTCTAGTTTGAGGATTTTAATGATTTTAAGCAAATTTAGGGCCGATTTCTCTTCTTCAAAATAGCTTCTATCTATCAGATAAGAGATAGATCTACGCAGAAGATGAGAAATCGTCCCTTAGGAATGTATTCTTAAGGTTCAGGCTATTTTCATGAATTTAGGTTGAAATCAAAGCTTTTTCTAAGCGATCTGTGCCCACAAATGCATTTTTAGATTTCTTTAGATTAGATAAATAAACTTTATTTCCATACAAAATTTTCCAAGTATTTTTCTGGTTTCGACAACGAATAATCTTAACTGACAACAACAATAAGACATAAAACTACAAGAAGAAGTCCCTTATTAATTTGCTTGACAGTAACCTTGTTTAAGAGAAGATCCTACATTTGGATTATTGGGGGTATTTTAGGGCCCTGAAAGTCCCTCAGAGATGTACCCGTGACGGGAATTTGAACGTGTCACGGCAGCCTGATCGTGAGCAAAGACAGAGTTTCGTGCCGGAGTATCCGTAAGTGCGTGTTTATGTGTGAGCCAAAGTCGAACATCGTGAATTTAAGATGTGCATTACTGACGAAATATTTGTGTAATTTTGGAATTTTCTTTAATTATACCCTGTTCTCATTAAAAATGAGGAAAAAGGGGATCATAAAGTTGTGCAAATCTATGTAACAGCCAGAAGGAAGCACCTCCGACCCCATAAAGTATATATATTCTTGATCAGCATTAACAGCCGAGTCGATTTAGCCATGTCCGTCTGTCTGTATGAACGCGTCGATCTCAGAGACTGTAACAGATAGAGCCACAATTTTTGGTCATGTATGTAGGTGTATACTGTACCCAGATCAAGCTTGCTCCAGATTTGGCGAATTCCTAATCCTCCTTCTTCTAACCGCGAAAAACTGTCAGAGTTACAATTTTTAATTTTGAACCTAGTGACTTAGTATATATTCAGTAAGGCCCAATATCTGTCTGTTCTGTATACCACTATAAGATCAGAGCAAAAACACCGAAGATATGCAAGTGCACCTCCCCATTTATTTAAATAAATTTTAAAATAAAAGGAGCTCAAAGCTTTAGGAACCACATTACTTGAAACAGCGTATTTTGCTGTCGGGGCACTCGACCGCAACACTCTTACTTGTTTTATCTTGCTTTCCATATCATTAATTATGAAATCCATTAAAAAAGTGACTTCAAAAGCAGTTAAAAGTCGGTTAGAGTTACATTCATTGCTACAATGCCAATTCAATTAACATTGTATTCTACCTTATGATAAGCAGAACGATATTTTGCATAAAATTAGAGCTAAAATCTTGTAAGAGCAGTAATGAACTATTTACTTAGTTTTTAGATTCATCATACAAGAATCCAAAGTCTTATAAAAGAATATATAAGTGATCCAATTCAAAATTAGTACAAAAAGCTTCCTAATGAAATTGTATTTGCAGTTTTTGAGAAATATATCGTATTTTAGAAAAAAGGCGAACAGGGCTATTAAGCGAAAATATTAATTGGATTATATATATAAATAAAAATAAAATATGGAACTATGGAAAAAAGATAATTTTAACCCTTGATTTTTAAGTGTTTATGTAGGAATAAACGCCCTTCTTTAATTTGTTCATAACTGAATTTTTAGTAGATGCATTTAATCGTCATTCGTGGCGCCTCAAATCGCGATTTAAGACATCAAAAATTTAAATAGGTGAATCGTACGACAGAGATTCTAAGATTTCAAATCCTCGTGACAATTGCAAGTACGCTCACGCGCGCACCTCTAGCCCCACTCTAAATGGAATCATATCCCCTAAAGATTTGGGCGGAACATTGAAGGTATCTTAGCCGAGTACAGTTTAACTTCCATATAACGAATCTCAAGCTAACAAAGAACCAAAGTTCTCGTAATTCGTAGAAAGAATACGAAATTGCAGAGTTCAGGAAACGAATTCGTTTTGTTAAAGAACATCGTTGTCTGTACAGGGAATCCATCTTCGCGTAACTTTGAGAAAATTCGATGTATCACATGGTCCAACATCCAATACCGTCTAAAAAAAATACACAAAAAAAAACAAAAGAGAAAATACACACTTCGGAGACCGGGCTCAGCCCTGCGCTCATCCCTTACCCTTGAAATAAATCGTTTTCATTACTCTTTCCTTTGTTTTAGACCGTCCACCATATATTGGCTTCTTCCTTGCCATTTGCATTCTTCCGGGAAAATCAAGGAATACGGCCACTAGCTGGGTTGAGTTTGTCAGCAAAGTCATTTGCAAATCGCTTTATATAAAAAAAAATATAGACGTTTGCACCTTAAACTCATTGTTAATATGATGGTATGCGAAAAATAATTGAAACCGACAGCTCAACCCAAATTATTTGTAGGAGACTTGTTTTGTTTTTTTTAAGTTTCAAATTTTTTGGGTTTTTTTTTTTTTTTTTTTTTTTTCACCTGTCCCCTCTGCAAGTGTTTTTTTAAAGTTAGATATTTAACTATACCTTAACCAGAGATTTCCATTTTCACCTTCCACTTAAATTTTTTGGATAGTAATAATGGCCAATTCAAGATTTAGGAGAAATCCTAATTGAGTGTTCAGAACGACTGATCATGTTATCAAATAAACGTTACTGTCGTCATAAATGTTTCACCATGCGAAGAGGTACACCCATTAAGATTAATGAAAATGTTGAGCTCGTTGAAATCGCCTGTACTCAAACTCAATGTATTTGACGCTTCAACGGTTACCCTCCACAAAATAGAGGCGGAATATAAACCTAAAGAGGAAAAGCTCACTAGCTCAAAAAAAAAATACTACCGTTTAATGAGTTCAACTGTTATTACCAATTCCCACCAAATTTGATCCAAAAAAAAAAAATGATTAACTCATTTTCATAGGTAATTCCAAACTCTAAACTCATTTTAATAGGTAGTTGACCCGTTTTTGGTTAGAAAGCGGTTTGTTGAACACCTGGGAATTAAGAATGGATGGAATGGTAACATAGGTTAGTTTGTCATCTCAAGATACTTACCTCCAAAATCGGGTATACATACCAGAGAACGTCTCTCTACTATTCCCTAATCATCATCTAAACTAAAGATGTGTGATGTAAAGACACATCTGGCCACAAGGTTGTTTTTTTCCACACAATGCATGAAAGGAATAAATATTGCCTCCCACAATGGATTTCAAGTGGTTCCCACCTAATGGTAGACCCCTTCGGGGTACTTGACGCTTGTCAAATCGTAAATAAATCTAATGATAGGCTGCGTTAGGATCTTCTTCAAGTTTGAACAACCTGATTAGTGAGCTTTTAGAGATGATCCGAGTTTTGTTTCACCTACATAAATCGTGGACTAAAATCTCTGGCTTGAAATTTTGATTCCAAATACCCATACTGACCGACCAGCTTCTTTGTTACTTAAGATCTTTTAGACAGTGAAAAGAGCTATTTCTGAGTTGTTGGTTACCCAATCTTGCTGGCAGTCCCCTATTATTCACATAACAATTAGCACTAAGCCGTCGCCTTCTCGAAATCTGATTTGTTTTTATTTTGGATCAAAATATTTGTGCTTAGCACTTGGGTACTTTCTTGGAAAGTTTTCCTCCAATTGGTTTATCACGACAATTAACAATTAACACTTTTCACTTTCAATCTTTGGGCTGACGGCTAACACTTCTTCTTCGATGATTGTGGTAGATCACGTCTTGGATAGAATTTCGTGTGAAAGTTATGAGATGGAATATTTTGTAATAAGTTGTGTAATTTTGATTTCAGTGCGTCATTTGTGGCCTTTGGCGATTGCCTATTGGATTAAGGTGAAGGTGATAATAGTGTCCTTCTTTGTGGGTAGCGCTATTTATTTGGGTTTCCGCTATTTCTTGCCCCAATATCATCATCACAAATGCCCGGAGATTGTGCTGGATCATCCGTGAGTAACAGTAACTTGAAGTGATAAAGAGGTAATGCTTACTTATGGACTGATTTTTTTACAGACCTCCCTCGTTTAGTCATCATGATCATATACCCTACTCCTTGGATCATGAACATGCTTCACATATACCCTACTCTTCACATTATGATGCACCCACTTCGTTTGACTCCAGTTCGTTTGAGCCTTATTCGGCTTATGGTGGTTATGCCTCAGGACCAGAAGCAGATGTACACAGTGAAGGGCCACCGGCTCATGGGGATAGACGTAAACGTGGCAAGCGTAGCAGTGACACTGTGGAGCAGCAGAAGGAGAAGGAGGAGAAGGAGTCAAGCCGTCAAAGTCAAATGCCCGCTGAAGAGCAGTGAGTTTCTTTCTAGGTTTAGGAATATGAAAACAAAACGATCTGGCAACATCAGCTCAACATTTCATAAATTGACGGCACATTCATAGTCAGGCCCACCACGTCGTCATAGCACCCCCGTACGGCCGACCGACGCTATATCAACGTTCCGTCGACGATATTGTGACTGTCATTGTCGCACGCTTATTTCCCTCACAATGGGCTCGACTGACGTATTTTGCATGGGGATGTCCGCTCAATACGTTGACTCTCCAGGCACGCTAGGTCGACGCAATGCCATGCAGAGAAGCTACGTAAACGACGCTCGTTTGCCTCAATTACATGCATGGTGCGACTTTATCGACACTCGTTCGACCCAATGCCATGCAGAGAAGCAAAATAAGCGACGCTCGTTCGACCCAATGCCATGTATGGAGCGACATAAGCGATGCTCTTCCGACCCAATACCATGTATGGAGCGACATAAGCCACGCTCGTTCTACCCAATGCCATGCATGGGGTGATGTAAGCGACGTTCTTTCAACCCAAGAGAGATGCTTCTTTCTTGACGGCAATGTATTATATAAGTATTTCACATTACGTACTCTTCATTCGAGCCCATGCACTTGCATTCCGGGGTGCTCCGCTTCGTTTCCAATGCACAATAACTGTTACAGAGGCTTCCGCTTCGAGGATTGATATACCTTTTTTTCAAATCCTTTCCTATTCCTTGCACACACTCTCTTATAAAAAAAAATAGGAGCGTTCGCCTCTCTCTCCTACAATTTTGACAGGCGTTACGACTCA